>VKOC01018760.1:0-63713 GCA_009364415.1 Spea multiplicata | reverse complement strand
TTTTCTCACAGTGAAAAATGAGTGCGGCCCTCGCACATATACAATTCTGATGAAGTGGCCCACTGCAGAAAAAACTTGGGATACCCCTGCCATATACTGTGGTCTCTAATAAAGATGGACACATGCTGCGTTACGTTGGTGCCCCTGATGCTGCCTCCTCAGTCAGCCAAACACACATTTCTGTATTAGAGATCCAAAAAGGGGGCCTAGTGGGATGGAACAGGGATATCATTCCTTTAAATAACAAACATCTGTCTTCCTTTATGCAGTCACTAGCAGCGTAGGGGCGCAAAGTAACATAGTAATTTGGTTAAGGTTGCAAAAACACAATCAAGTCAATCAAGTTCAATCCCATGGTTGAATCCTCCTTGACTCCAAACAACTGATTTCTCACTGGATCAATGAATGATCTCACTGTGCTGCAGTCCCTCAAGTGATCCATGAGGGACTGCAGCACAATATATATCTATGATATATGCTGTTAGGAGCACATGGATGTCCATGCTTAAGCACTTGAGAAGGACCATGGAATCTCACTTCCCTTGTTGTCCAGTAGCTCAATGGTTGACCTAACCTCTGACAATCAATGTCCTGTAGGTGGCAGCGTGAGATATGGCAACAGGAGAATAAAACAAAGCAGGGGACATGACGGTAACAAAGACCTATACACCGCACCATTTACCGGTCCTGTATTATATACTTACAAACTATAGATGATAGCTATCTTGGGCCACACTTTGGTAAATGTAAACAGTAAGTGCTAGGTAACACAAGTGTTCCCTGCAGTATATGCAAAATAAAAAAAATTAAAAAAAAGTTAAAAAAAGTTATTGCAAAATGTGTCAACTGTACCCACTGTAAGGTGATGTATCCTATTTAAGATTTGCTACTGAGCTTCCATACCCTTCTAGCATTTGTTCCCAGTGTAAGGGTTTCTCTTTATATATTTAAAGGAGTCATTACCCAACATTGTCACCATTTCTCAAAGGTCACCCCAAGACTCAGACTATAAAATGGAAATGGCTAAATGTGGAACTCTCATTCTTTTTAGTAAAAATAGTTTTGTTTGTCCTCTGTGTCCCAGGTGTTCTGGATTTGATTCTGTAAATAGAGTTATTGACATACAACATAACAGTTAATACTTCACTTAGTAAATAAGGAAGTTATTTCTCTTGTTGTTAATAATGATAAGAATACACTTAGAACAAGGCACTTGTGTGTGCTGGGTTTGAGACAATAACTTCTCCTTAATAGACCATTTTGCTTTTCATATTTTTTAGGGGTCTTCCTCCATGAAGTTCACAATTAAAATGGCTATTAATCCATATCCATTGTGTTGATACCCTTGTTAGCACACTGGGTATTTTGGCTGTGCATCTGGGAACATGTCACGCTAGTATTTTCTTACAATGAGGAGAAGATTGCACAGATCATATTGTGGGGGTCAGTTATTGGGATTAAAATGTTAAATATAGGCGGCATTACAAGGCCTCAGAGGCATCTATTGATATTCAGACAATATCCATTTGAAAGAGTCTGTGCCTTTGGGCAAAAAAAGAACAGCCAGTGGAGATCAGGGCTTTTATTTTACCATCCTTTTCACTATTTAGTGTGGCGGGATCAAGAAATATGATGTCTGCCTGTAGCTTTGCTGATCACCTGCCAGCTGAACAAAGCAATTTTAAATTAGGCCAACACTTTCTCACCCTGTCCTGATATACCCTTTTGTTTGTGCATTTTGTTACTTTATTTTAAAGCGGCAGTATTTTTTTTTTTTGTGTAAATGACAACTATTTAAGACAAGCTGCCGTCTACTCTGAAATCCTATCCCTTGTCCTTTGTAGTCTGAAACCCTGGACACATTTGAGATCCATTCACGTGTACAAAAGGTTAAATAACATATGAAATCGGGGTTTTTTTTGTTTTATCTTAAGAAAGGGTGACCTTTGTAACCCCCTCCCAAATGAGGAATTATTGGTGCAAAGCGGTGGTTCCCAGAGTACACCAGCTTTTTTTGAGATGTACTTGTTTGTTGAGCCTTTCTGAACACTACAAAATCGTATAGCATAACAGCCAAAGCACCACTCGTAAGGAGTTTGTTTCTTTATATATTTCCGCAAAACACAAAATAATTGTCTCTTGGGCTTAAATTAACCTTGCTACATTACACACATATCGACTTTGTACTGTAATCAACAATGACGTTACTACTAGAGCCACATAGGCTAGCATTTGCCCGGAGCATTTGCCCGGAGCCTCCAGGTAGAGCTCTGCTTCTCCGGGTCACTAAGGGGAAGCTCCAGGACGCGGAGAGGCGTTGCAGCACACCACAATGCCTGCTCACTTCCACATTAAAAATGGCGGATGTCCCGCAACGCTGGCAGGGCCTGCTACCAGCATCCCTCAAGGCAGGTAGCCAGAGCCAATAAGTTCTCAGGTCATGGTGACAGGGCCCCAAGCCCTCTGTGAATGAATATAATGCCCATGAGCACTTGTTTAGTACCTCATACACAGTGTGCAGTTTTTGTGAATACAGCTTAAATACCTCATTTACACTTAATGCGTGGTTTACACCGTTTATGCTTGCCTTTATCTTTTGTCTCAGATTGGTGGTCCAAACTGTAGTAGCAATGCATAAATGTGACACAATTGTACGATAAGTGCAAAAGCGAACATGGCTCCTCTGGCATATTGGTTTGTATAAATTGAATTAGCAGCCTTTATATGTTGCAGATGTCATACGGTGAGATTTTTAGCAAACCCCCTCTACATATTTACACATGAGAAAAATATATAACAAAAATATACCATGCACTACTCAACAGAGTATAGGAGCTTTAATAAAAGGCCAAAGTGAGACTTATTAATAAATAAAGTTCTGCACACATTTTTTAAAACTCAGTGACGGAACAAGTCAAATTTTTCACTTTAAGTTATCAATTCAAAATTAGCACTGTTATTGCCAAAATATATAGGTTAAAAGCTATATAAATGATTCCAACGCATGCCTAGGAATGCAACATTCATACCAACTGAATCAATTAATGACAAATATAATGTATCAGTGATATATAAGGTATTAATGAACGCACATATAAAAGTTCTGTGGTTTTATTAGTTCAAAAGTGTAGCAATAACATTTTAACATAGCAACAGGATTCCGGAAAGTTTGATGCTGTACGAGAATTTTTCTCTTCTTAAATCAGTTGAAGGGTTCTGTTTGTGCCTATTTAATATACATATGTATATCTATATGAGAACTGCTACAGCTTCATAGCAAGAAACAGTTGTATTTTTGTCTCCTGCTGATCCTGTTTGATCTCCTACTGATCTTTTGCGTGACAGTAATAAGGGTGTGAGCAGAGGGCACAGCTGTCTGTAAAATTATGTAGAGAGAGGGTGCTTCTCAGAAGGTCAGAGATGCATTGTGTATGATTACATTAGTATTTTGGAGATTCTCAGATGTGGAGGTAACATTCCCCACCATCACATGAAGAAATAATGGAAATGGGAGCCAAGGATACACATGGAACAGTCTTTTCCACTATATCCTCTCATGCCCCTTTACGCAGGTCATGGTCCCCCTATCTACCAAGAGGCCACTTAAAATACAGACATCATATGAAATTTGACATTGCATGAAGGCAGACAATCTACCCAGCAGCTTGTATACTTTTTTAGCCTTACATTAGTAATATCATGTTTTTTGATTGACCTTTGCATTTTAGAATAAAGGTTACTCCAAGTATCACAGAAAGAACACTGCCCAGATACATGAATGAATATATATATATATATATACATATATATATATATATATATATTTATTAGCTATGTGGGCAGATCCGTCTACCCTTGTATGAATGTGTTCCTCCAAATAAGATGGTTTCTTTGTTAAATATGTTCTTGTTAATTGTAGATCTCGGTACTCCCCCCACCTTGCCATTCTGCATCACACATGTAGCAAAGCACTGCCAGATCCATCACAGTAGACAAGGAAGGAAAAGTAGGGAGGCTGGAGGCACAAACAATGAGCACAAGGACCCCCTCCTTCTCTCCTCGTCAGACCCTGCAGTTCATTTCAGGAGTCAGTGACTTATTTAAATGAAATATGACTAATCCTCTCTTTGACAGATGTCACCAATTTAGCGAGCGGCAGCGGCAGGGGAAGCTGCTTGATTTGCAAACGGACCCTCCATAATGATTAGATGGGAAGGGATGTGTCAGGATTGAGAGGCAGACTAAACTTCCCCTCTCTGTGGTCCACATTATTTAACCTTGTGAGGTCTGCGGGCTTCTTGCAAGCGCCAGCACACTTTTAGCAGCTTATCTATCTTCTGAAGTAAAGATGATACCTATTTAAAATTCTATTGAAGAGATGTGTATTTTCGGGCAAAAAGGTTTATTAAAAACAAAATTGCTATTCATATAGGGCTTAGGTAAAGGCTACACAAAAGAAAAAAATCCAAAGTAAGTCTAACTTTGACTTAAATTGCCTCTACCACTTAAGGTAAACATCATGTATTAGGAATATACATCAGAAAAATTGCCAGCAAATGTATAGGTCAATAAAAAGCAAGCACTTGATTTTTCACATATGACAGCACCCTACTGCACTGTATGTATATAAATTTGTTTCTAATATTACATGGTGATGTCATAAATGTCATAAACTGCATATTTGCTTGTACAATATTATTTTTTAGGCTATACACACATTGTCAATTATATACAGTAGATACTGCAGGTAATCTGGCAATTAATTGTTTAAACCACTAGGGCCGTATTTAAAGCTTTCAGTTCCCATACAAATTATGGTTTCTAGTTTTATCCTTTTAACCGTTTTATAAAAGTCTTATCATTTTGTGTGGGGGACCCTTTTATATGGTACCTCCAAATACGTAACTCTCAAAAATTATTGTTTAGGAACCCTCTTTGGATCCCAAATCCTAGTGTCCTCTCCTGATATCCATTTGTTATAAGACAGACATGCAACAATCTAACCCTATTAACAGCCTTAGAGAAAGAACATGATCTCAAGCAATGATTCCATAACCTTTAAAACATGATGTTTGATAATTTATAATGGCGTTTAAACAGTCATATAGACTACTACCGTACTTTTGGTGACAACACAGGCAATTCAAACTAGGGGCTTTGGGGATTCATAAATAAGGCTCTGGTATTTGATTTTTTTCTCTATTTCTACCACCAGTGTCTTGTTATTAAATGCCACCCATTCTTAAAGCTGAGCCTGCTACAAATCCAAGAGGAATGGAGCTAAAACCATTTGTCTGGTAAGAAAGAAATAACATGCACAGAAAATGTCAAAACAACTATCACATGATCAACATAAAAGGCCATCAAGTAAAAAAAGTGAGGTTAAGAATTACATCGATACTTTTTACCCAACTTGTCGAGCATAGTCGAAAATATGGAATGCATTTCATAGTGTCAATTGATTTCTACAACCTCGAAACACTCAGGAACTCCACAATACATAATGGTGGAGAATAACAACAAAACATTAAAAGAGAGTTTAATGCTTTTTGCTTTACAGTACATCACTTCTTTAATAGGATTGCAGTTTTAGTCTGGACAATGTATGATCCAGTTGGAGAGCTCTTTCTTCATAGATTAAAAGCAACAAAACTAGAATCTAGAATTTGTACTAACTCTATTTAGAATATTGTTATATTTAAAAAAAATGAAAATGGTATCAATGTATTACTGCCAATGTAAATTAGCCTGGGGAGGCATGTACGGAGGGGCCTCAAATCTCCATTGTAACCAGCCCATGTAGACTATTCGACACAGACTCTAGAGGGCTTATAGCTCCAACAGTGGCGTAACACAAAATTCCAGGTCCTCCCTGCAAGCCAGGGTCACCCATTTCTATTATGTATCAGATAAGATAGTACGCAGAAGATCAATGCAATGTTGCTCAAAATAAGCCTAGGGACCCCTTAAATTTGTGGGTATTATGTTCCAGTCTAGTGAGCAGAGCACCAGGGTTTGATGTCATAAAGTTGCATGTATTACAGAGGAACTCTGGGTTTGCCCTGGAGACTAGGGGTGTTATTGCTGATTACCAGGCCTCTGACAAGGGCAATGCTTTGGAGGGGGAGAGGTGTTGGACTTTGCTGTCCCCGAAGTCATGGTTAGCCGTGTCGCCAAATACCAAATTCACACCTAAAATCTCCCATACGGAGAACTCCAGATCAGACAGAGGAAATGACTAGCTGTCCTATAGAGGTACTCTCAGGAGGTTGAATGCAGATGTTAAGTGTAGTCAACTAAAAACTTAATAACAGAGCAATTAGTTACTGATGTTTTAAACTTTACAAAGAGGTTTGCTTTTTATATAATCCTTAATATGTATTTCTACAATGGAGAATGTAGCATATTTCTACAATGGAGTACAATGTACTCCTTTTTTCTCATCCTTCTTGATCAGCCAGGTCATAATCAGCCAGATGAAGAATACATTAACTGTAAGGAAAAACCATACAAATCACATTAAAATGGATGCCATCTCTAGGTTTGCTAAGGTGATAGGTCTATATAAAATCTTTGGGCCACCTATGCTATATTTGATTTAAATTGGGTTAGAAATCTGTAAACGGAGATACATTAAAATATTTGAGACATGCTTTTAAAGTGTTTGGGTTCCTTACAGTTTATTTCACCTCCAAAGCTATGAGCTAATGTATATAAAAAGGAGTTCATTTATAAATCAGTATAAACAATAAACCTAAATGTTAACTATAAAATTCTACACACAGCTTGCCAAATGCTAAGTCCTGGCTAATATACAGAGCATTATATACAGATCAAAATCCCAAAACCTAGGCAGCGGGGAGGAGAGGAGCCCCGGTATATCCAGGACAGACATTCTTTCTTACTTCTCTTCTTAGGGGTCTATTTGAGAATGGATATTGAGCAAAATGCTCTACAGCCAGGCTAAAGAGCTCTCTGCTTTTGCAGCTCCCAATGCTACCATATTCTGAGCTGTTAGACTTACTTTATATTCATAATGGCATTGCCGTACGCACATTGTTATGCTCTTGCTGGATGGATGCCTTCATACCAAGTATTAAAAAGCATATAACACCGTGTGCATTGGAGCTTTGCAAAAATTCTGCTTGTTTGGCTTATTGGCTCCAGGTTAGATTAGCATTCTGATAGAATGTAAGCTCTGTGGAGCGGGGTCTCCCTTTATCTTGTGATATTACTGGCTGCTCCTGGGTACTAGTAGTACTGTATAATCTCTCAACTCCTGTTAGTTTGCTACCGCTACAGCCTGACACCTCCCAAGCTTCCCTCTTCAGGGGGGATAGTCCCTCTCCGAGACCCAAATTCCCCCCCTCCCCTCTTTCTTCTTTTCTAGAAGCCGAGAATGTTTAATGGGTATGAGAGTATCACATTATTCTACAATCCCAAAAGTCACTATAATTCATTACAAAAAACAGCTTCAAATATGTTGAAATTGAAATATGTTAAGAAAATACATTATTTTTACACACTCATTAGGTCACACTCACATACAAAACCCCTCAAATTCCATCTTCAAATTCAACCACTAAAGGCCACTCTCTGAGTATATAAAATGTAAAACATGCTCCCCGGTGTTTAATAATTAGTTACACTAGTCTAAGGTTATACATTGTTTCAAAAAGTGAAAGTATAACAATTATACATACTGTATATAACAATATAACCATACTATATAACTATACATAATAACGGTAAAGAGATTTATCTGCACATCACAGCTATTACAACAAGTACAATGTTGGTTGGTATGATGACTACTTCAAACTGCAATCCTAGGACGTTCCTCCAGTGTCCTCCTATTTGTTTGGGACAAAATTCATCTTTTTTCCTTTTATGTATGGAAAGTTTCAAGTGAAATATTTGAAACATGCACCTCATTATTGCTTCTGTTTTTTTTACACTGTGCACATACATTATTAGGTAACATGTGGTGATGTATTTAGTCTCGAGGAGGTACTATATTATATCCCCGTTATAAGTTGCAGTAAGGTTTCCAGACGCATGCTTCCAATGCAGAGGTAACTCTAGGATGCACGATAAAGATCTTTATCCCACAAGTTGTTTTGCTTCAAGCATATTCTAATTTTCATGACAAATTGTACTTGTCCATCTGGTCCACTTCTCTGCAGGGCTTCTTTTACATTTACAGGTGCCCCTCTTATCAGTAGGGATTGTTAAAAGTAACAGCCCTGCCTGTATGGCCCATGAATATCATCCTTCTCCTCAAGACAAACCCAAGCCTTATACAACAGATCACTCTGTCACTGACTAGTGGTTGACTACCCTTGCCTTCCACTACCTTTATAGTGTCATACACTGAAATTGTATACTCAGAAGCGGTACTAGCCAGAAAAACTACACTAAACAGTTTGCTAACTGTACAACACCCATGAGAATGTGCATACAATTGTGTAGGACCTGAGTGCACTGCACAGGTAGAAATGCTAGCTGATACAATGTACAAACCAACCTGCCCAGCTATATGGTAGGACATCACTTAATTTTTTTGTGGTCTGTACACACAACGTTGTATATCTACATGATTATAACCTGCTGTTATCTCATTAACGCAAAATGGGACAGTCCACATGCGTGCTATTGAACGCACCATGATCCCACCAACTCTTCAAGCACACAGGGGGTTAACTAGTTGAGTGTAATTTCCTTTTTGTAGTATCCCAGCCATGAGTGGGTCTTTAGATGTGTTTGATGCTGCTCTGCCTTGACCCTTCTTACAGGATATCCTTCTGGCTTCCTGTCTGAGATGGGTTTCAGTTACAAGGATGACCCATGTGGTCTGCCAAGTGAGCCATGAAACACACAAATGGGATAGGAGGCCAAATCTCTTTAAGGTAAATTTGGCAAATAACCCTTTCATAGCAGAGAAATCCAAACTGTATAGAAAGGTCTTAATGCATTTTGTAACAAATTAACAATTCTACAACAGAGGAAACACACTGAGCAGGCACAGTTTGTTACGAATTATAGTAAAACGGGAAACATCATTCCCACAATAATAATTCAAATGTGAAAAAATGTTTCTGTGCTACATATATATAAGCAACTGGATTGTTAAAATTCTATTACGTATAAATACTATATACCAACAATTTATGCAGCACTTCTTACAATACATATATTCAAGGTGAACTACGGGGCTACAAGAGACTGTAACAAACTAATGAATTAGGTAAAGAGGGCGCTGCTTGTAAGCTTGCAATCTAGAGGGTTGAGAATATAAATATGATTTGACAATGTATACAAATCTTTACTGATTGATTGTGCATGATAAATGCACATGGGGCCAGGGTGAATCCTGAAAAGAAAAGAGAGGTGTTTTTATTTGGGGATTTGAAACTATCAAGTGTCAGTCACTTACTAATGGTTCCACGATTTCTGCGTTTTTAGTCTGTCACACTAAAGCCGGGCATTTTCAGTACTGTTTCCGAGACTATGAATGTCTGGTAGAAACAATATTTACACTTCTTTCTGCAGTAGCTAAAAATATAACTTGTTCTCCCACATGCAAGAGCATTTGGTAACACTCACAAATGTTTGTAAACATTTTAGGTAAAAAAAGAGTATCCATATCTTGGGACTGAGTCACAGAACAGCGAGTTCTGCCGAGTTATTCCAACAAATACCAGCTATGGTTTACACCAAGAGGAATTAGGCCAAGATTGGTCATTGAAGTTGGGGGGTAGGAAATCCGTTGAGTGTGTCCTGCCAAGCTGAATGTAAATTGAATGAAGTAGGATTCTTTCCAGAATACAGACCAAGGGTTAGAATTATATTATATACTGGTGGCAAGGGTATTTGTAAGCATTAGATGTGCTCTGCTGAGACTCTAAGACTCTTCTTGGGACTAGCCACATAATTTAGAGGAACAGCTTGTGCCTGTTTATATCGTGGCCAACCTGTGAAATTATTAGGTTGCACTCATAGGAATTTGCACCCTTCCATGTTGTTTTGGGAACAAATGTGAGCAACACTTCAGGGTCTATTCACTAAATTTGCAGGACAGTTCTTCATTTCAGCTCCTTGACAATAATATACATTATCAAGGGTAAACCCGAAGTGATCGTCTCCTGCAGAAATGGCAGTACTGGCCCTATATAATATACAGGTAGTATGGGCAGTTTTATACAACTCTCCTCTCTGGTTTGGCTATGCTCAGCCCTCCTTACAGGAGAGGTTTGTTGAGGCCTGTCCTTCATTATGTACAGTGATATCAGGTGGATGCAATGTCCGACTCTCCCGCAAAGTCCTTTGTTAATTTGCCCAATAAAAAAACGGGGAAATTCTGCTTTAAGAGCACAAAAAGATCCATAAGATGCAGATGAAAGTGTCACCCTAAAAGAAAAGTTACAGTACACCTAGTTGAGACTTCTCGGGGACATGACTCAAACACAGGAAGCTAAACTGTGTCTTGTTAGTTAGTTTCAGATGTTAAAAGCTTTGGAGCTGTCTCTTTTTAATTATAGACATTTCCGCAGCTGGAAGTTGGGCCTTTGCAAGAGGAAATAAGAAGTCTGTGTTGTGGATTGTAGATGGCAAGAGGGCTTCAGCCTTAACCCTTGAGTGTTTATATTAGTAAAAGTCAATTACCCCAATGTAAAAAGCACATCAATTTCAAGTTACAGGTTACTGACTGATCAAGGTGCCCAAACTATTACTTTAACCCCTTCGCGACCTTTGCCGGTTCAGGACCGTCATGACAAGAAGGTCACTAAATGACCTTTGACGGTTCTGAAACGTCAAAAAGTTAAATAAGCTTAGAAAGTGATCAAGGATCACTTTCTTCGCTTAAACGGCCTTGCTGCAATGCCTCGATGTCGAGGCATTCAGCAAGGCCGAGATCGGCATCGGGGGCCATGTCTGGCCCCTCCCCGGGGCGTCAACAGCCGCCACACATTGTATGGCGGCGGACGCCCGTTTTAAAAGCGTTTAGGAGGCGATCAACGATCGCCTCCTAAACTTAAATGGTGTCGCTGGAATGCCTCGATCAGGAGGCATCCAGCGACACCAAACACTTACCTTTCGATGGGCTGTGACCGCTCCGGAGAGCGGTCACAGCCGCAGCTGCCAGTGATCTTCGCCATCAAGTAAGATGGCCGCCGCTCTGTTAAAAAGAAACAAACAAGAAAAAGTTCGCTAGATGGTCTCCAGACCCTCTAGAGAACTGGCTCCACTTGCTGGTTGAATACAGGTACTGCATTCAACCATGCAAGTCAATGGAGCCCAGCTTTCTAATCACTATGTGATTAGTAAAATATTCAAAAAAAATAATAAAAAATGGAAAAAAAAATAAAAAAAAATGTGCTAACATTTAAAAATAATTATGCAGTGATGTCACTAGATGAACCATCCAGTACCAGCAAAATGTGTAAAAAATATATAAAAAAAGTATTAAAAAAATAAAACAAATATAAAAAATAAAGTTTATTATTTTGAGCAAGTGCTAAAATTTCTCAAAAATCTCAACAAAGAGTTAAAATAAAAGCACTTCAAATACCCAAGGGGTGTCTAATATAAAAAAAAATGGCTGATGGGGTAAATTGGAGTGGCCTAGATAGGGCATAGGTACAGACTGACCAAAATGGAGAAAAAAAGCGCACTTCCCAAATGTGGCATTTTAAATCTGAAACAACCCGACAAACCCATGCATGTGGGGTATCACTGCACTCAGGAGATGTTCCTGAACACATATTGGGGGTTGTTTGACAGTGACATATACCAGAACCTGTATATCTATAACTAAAGTACAATTTGTGTGAAAAAAATTACTATTACAAAGTTTGACAAAGTGTAGTTCTATAATTGGTGCATGGAAAGGGTTAAAATAACAGCATTCGGAATACCCTGGGGTGTCTAGTTTTCCAAAATATATGGTTTGAATGGGTTAAATTGAGTTAACCGGCTTCAAAGATATTCCAAAGAGGAGATGGAGGCAGAATGACCAAATGACCACCTGAATTACGCATGCCCCAAAAGTAGCCTTTTACCAGCCAAACAATCTGACAAACCCATGCATGTGGGGTATCGCTGTACTCAGGAGATGATCCTGAGCACACATTGGGGTGTTGTTTGATAGTGACATATACCAGAACCTGTATATCTATAACTAAAGTACAATTTGTGTGGGAAAAAAATTAAAAAAAATACTATTACAAAGTTTGGCAAAGTGTAGTTGTATAATTGGTGCATGGAAAGGGTTAAAATAACAGCATTTGGAATACCCTGGGGTGTCTAGTTTTCAAAACTATATGGTTTGAATGGGTTAAATTGAGTTAACCGGCTTCAAAGATGTTCCAAAGAGGAGATGGAGGCAGACTGACCAGATTTGTTAAAAAAGATTTGGAAATCATAAAACGCTGCTTGTACTTATTGCCCTATAACGTACAAAAAACAGCAAAAAAACATAAAAACATTGGGTATCTGTAAACTCAGGACAAGTAGTAGAATCTATTTAGCTAGTTTTTTTAATTGCTTTTTTAGGTGAGTAAAAGATTTTTCAAATTAAAGTCATAAAATGTGTTTTTTTTCAATTTTTCACCATGTTTTTATTAATTTTTTTATAGTAAACAAGATGATACGATCACAATAAAGGTATCTGAAGAAAGCCCATCTTGTCCTGAAAAAAACAATATATAACTTATGTGGGTACACTAAATTGGTCAGGAGAAAATTACACCTGAACACAAGCACCACAAAAGTGTCAAAACAGCCTCGGTCCCACAGGGTAGAAAACGAAAAATGAGCCCGGTCCTTAAGGGGTTAAGTAACAGTAAGTAACTATGTTTGGTAATAGTAGGATAATTCTGGTTCCACTGGTTACATCAGGTAGCCAAGGACCCCTAGAACAGAAAACCACATCTTCCATTTGGTTCTAACATGAGTGTCCGCTATTTTATCACATTTACATTTGTAAGCAACACTATATTATGTTATGAGTCACACAGAACATAATAATTCATCTTACCCTAAAAAGTATTTGGTACTTTTCCAGAAGCCCGTGGGGGAAGTTCATTTTGAGAAGCTTGTGGGCCAAAACTCCTGCAGGGTTTCCGCGCAAGAGGCTGCTGAACAACATTTCAGGAAGAAAAGAATGCAAGGGAATTTTGCCTCCCTCAGCTTTTGCCTCCCTCAAATTTAAATAGATGGATAGCTCTCTAGGATGACCGATCTAAATAAAGATTCCAATATTTATAATAAAAATACAATATGCTAACACACTTTAAATATGTGTAATATTTAGCCAATTAATATTAGTTTATAGTAGTCTCAATATTAAAATGAAACAAGCTTTCTATAGGAAAGATCCAATAACCAGTAGAAGCGTTTCCCCCTTTTAGTGAATTAGTTATGCTCTGGTTTGTTGTGCCTTTAATTTAACCCCTTCTATTCTGCAGGTGTTAAGTTGAGAGCGAAAAAGAAAAAGGATCTGTGGGGAAATGTTCCAAGGAACCTGAAACAATCTGCTTTCTTGGCACCACAAGTCCCCACTTTGTCTTGTGGCTCTGTTCAGGAAGCAGAACACGATGTTTAATTGACAGCAACCTGATTATCTAACTACAGGAAATAAACAGAGACTGTCTTCAGTCAACCTGTTTCCAATCTGCACACTTGATCCATGGGTTCTCTCAGGGGCAGCCCGTCCAGCCTGTAATAAATTTATGAGGCCTGTCAGTGTGTCATTAATGTGTATCAGTGGCCAATGAATACGGTCTAACTGTTCTAATGTTCTGAACACAATGGCACAGCTTCTTGGTCCTTGATGGCATTGATTATCTTTGCAGCTTAAACACCTCAAATCTTAAAACTAAATGTTTCAGTCAGTCTACTTGTCTGAGGTTCAGGAATATTTATGTTACAGACAAATTAACATGATAGGCTAGGGTAGATGTACGGTCATATTCAAAGTTGATACTTTTTTTGAGCCATAGAAAAATATGTAGTTACATACTCTTTCAGGACCTCCGAAGACCTTTCCTCAGATGGACCTCTGAGGTCCATCTCAATATCATCTTCTCTTGGGCCAATAGGGCCATTTTATTTATTAAGTATAGGGAGAAAGATTGTTAATTGTGATTCTGCATCTTAGTTTGGTCGACCAACAGGATATCATTATAGTAAAGATGATTATAAGAAACAGAGATATCACAGAGGCATGTAATACAGCAGCATCTTCACATAAACACTGACGGCATCAAGTAATTTAGAAAGTCATGTTTCCAAGTATCATCAAACCCCAGTTAGCAGCACAGCTATACAACTGTGATACCCAACTTCACACCAGCCTAATAATGTACACCCTGGTCACAGTGCAGTAACTAGGGTGTTGTATCCTTTAAATCACATCAGAAATTGAATATAGTCAATTATGATTAGGTGCAAGTCCTAAGGTAGACAGATCTTTGCGCTGACATTGTATCTACGTATGGCTTGTGATGATATTGTATACACATATGCAACTCAAATATACCAGTACTATATTTACCATGGCCAGCAAATGATAATGCACTATATATAAAAGGAGTGTTTTAGTAAACAGATTAGACCCCATGATCGCCATATTATGGCATTTAAATTATTATGTTTCCAATGTATTCAAGGGTAGATGTCAGTCCCACTTTAAGTCCCAAATCTTCCCTGTAGGAAAATGTGCCTATCCCTACAAATCACTGCTGCACATTCACAGTGATAGTATGGCGGTATAGGATGAGGCATAATTGATGACATTTTAATCCTTGCCTTACCCTGTTACAGCAGTCCCCCACTGTGAGTCAAGGGTGACTGATGCGTGCAAGAGGTTGAATTAGGTTTATAATGAAGTTATTTTTAATTTAGCCTGACTTCTGTGTGAGATCACTATGTTAACACAGGTTCATTAGCACAAGCAGAGTCCCTTTTATGCTTCAGAGTCTACAAAGTTGCCTTACAACATATGCAAAAACAAAGAAAAAACAGAAATCTGTATCCCCCTCCTAAATAATGAATGAGATTCATCATATTTCCAGTTCCTCATTGCCGCCATGTGCTGTGATACCAAGAAGCATGTTTTTAATTCTTTATTTATATGATTCCAACAAGATACACTTTTTTTTTCTATGGTAGGAATAAAGGAAGTATAATAAGAAATAACTTATACCGTAATATTGCTGGTGGGGGTTAGCTTTAGATATATAAAAGGCAAATTAACCTAATCAGCACCAGAGTGGGGATCATTTCTAAGGACACTATGATTTTGTGTTTCTTGGTGTCCGTCTGTCCTTTTTCTAACCCCCATTCCTCTCCTTCCCTCCCCCTCCTCTCTTTGTCTATTGTTTATCCAGATCTAACTAACCCTGGGCGGGCTGAGGGCGCCTGATGCCTTGCACAGTCCCAGAGCGGGCTCTGCTTTTCCATATTCAAGACTGCGGCTGCCATGGCAACCAGGCCTAAACCTGCCAGCTGACCTGCGAGGCAGACTGGCTTCTGAAGCAGTATGTCTCCGTTCAGGAGAATCTCATTAATTCTAAAATAGAAATCATTTATGCATACAGCGTACTCGCTCCCCCTCCTCTAAAGGAGCAAAGATTTTTTTTTTTATGTGTGTGGTTTTTATGCTAGTGGCAAAAATTGTCTCAGGCAATTTCATTCTAGCATGAAAAGTGCGCCTTGCCCCCTCTTTCTCGTTATTTATGAAGAGAGCAGAGTTTTATTTCACTCCTAAGTGTACAGAACAGTAGTTTCTAGATGCATGTTAAAAAGAGTTCTGATTATAGTGAAATTCTTTAAAAAAAAACATACCATAATTCCAATTTTTCCTGTTTTTACATGTGCAGTCCTTCTTCGAAAGCCAAATCCATTTCTCCCTCTTTCCTGCCCCAGTATACCTTATGTTGTCTTCATATAGATTGTAAGCTCACACAGGGCCCGTTTCAACTTCTCTACCACTTTTTGTTTTCGGTATTTGTGTAATTTGTCCAGAAAAAATGGTAAATCTGTAAATTGTATATCATTTTTTCCCCTTTTTTCCTAGTAAACTTTTTATTTCATCTTCGTCTGGGCTATAGATTGTGAGATGGCAATTTTAGGCTTGTGTGTCTTCTGCTTACACAATAAATGGTGGTCAGAATAACACCCTTATAATAAATTGAAAATGGAGGATATAGCTCTAAATTCATGTTTACTAGTGGGGTGTTCCATCGTTCAAATTCTTCACGAAGCAACTTCAGGTTGAGATGATAATCCACCCCAGTTGTCTGTGGCAGGCCGAAGCTGCAAGCACACAATTATTTATATAGTACTGACAGATTCAGCAGGGCTTGCTTGGTTCCACTGCTACCTGTAACCTCAGAGACTCCCAAAGAACAGCATTTAGCAATTAGTGGAAGTCAAGCCATGTCTTGGATGAAAAATAAGCCTGGCCATTAAAAGCACACCAGTCTGCAGTCTGCAATCCAGTTAAAGCGATTGAAAAATTAGGCATACTAGCCATTTGGGCTATGTGCCCAGTAGCCAGTCAAGGCCTGAAGCAAGTTGAAGCAGTATTGAAATTAGGGTAAACATATCAACCATTTTTTTCCAGGCCACACATCATTTTCACATACCGTTCGTCAGTAGCACCGATACACACATAGAATTTGATGGCAGATAACCAATGACCCTAAGTACGCTTTTTCTTGAAGTAAGACTCAAACATTAATGAGTTCTTGGTCTCATCTTATATTCAGAAATGTCAATTCAAGCTTCAACTCCCTTACTATATCAACACTTTTGTTGGGAAACTTTTCCACTTACCTACCACCCTCACCCCGAGGGCTGCGTAAACTCATAGAAGGGAGCCAACGACTCAGTTGGAAAACATGGACAGTGTGGTTACCCTAAATGAAATTAATATTGACTTGAGTTACTTCCTAAACGTTGCCTTACTAAGTACGGTTAATTTTACTCAAATTCTATGCGTTATTCCTGATACTTCCTTAAACTTGGCAAATGGTGGATAAATCCCGCATTCTGGCCATAACTCTTTCATATCCCACACTGATTTGATAATGGCTGAGATATTCCAGGTAGGCAATCCTTTAAGTTGTGTCAAATTTTTATTATTATTATTATCTTAGCTTTTTATAGCGGCAACAATTTTCCCAACCGATAGTTGGAAGGAGCCCTGCTCGCAAGATTACAATCTAAAGTTAGGTTTCATGGAGCTCATTACCATAGACTTTAACGGGTTAATATTTCAAAATCTTGAGGGCTTTTGTTTATTTTGTTGAATTCATTATTTGCATTTCCTTACATTAAATAATCAAGATTCATAATGCTACTCTAAGTCTTCCCCATTAAAGCCTTATTTATCATCCTCTCATTATCATTAATATTGTAAATAGTATTAATATTTATTACAACGGGCACCACTAACCAACAATACTATTTGTAGTATTTAATTGCCACAAGATTCCATCATTTATCATATGCTTAGTTTAATTAAATGAATAATTAAAATAATGTGCTACATCTGCAACTAGAGGAATGTTTTTAAATGGCAGAACTTTAAATGATACTCCTAATACATTATTATTCATTTATCATGTAATAGCCGTAATCTCTTAAGAGATTGGAACGGACAAAAACGGTTGATTATGTTGTATAGGGTAACAACCAGGATCGATGTGAGTAGCTCCTGAATATTAACTACCGGTCATTTTTATACAGCTGCCTACCCCGTCCCATTAATACAGATAACCTTTTCTTTGTTCTGCAAGAGCTCTTTCACCTCTATATGTTGTTTATTTTAACATTGAGTCTCTACAGAGAATATGCTTGTTGGTCGCAAAGTACACAATCGCACAGTCCTCCCATTACGTCTAGGGTGAGGGCTGTCCTGAGCCATGTCCTGTTTATTAGCATAGCTCTTTGTGAAATGGGAAACTGCATCGATCGTTGGAGTCACCAGAAGCCAAAGGGAAGCAAAGGTATCCACGAGATACATAACTGGCTCCATGTCGGTATGGCCATTAAATTATATGAAGTGAAAGGAACAGACACGGAGGTATGTTTTAAAGGGCCACAGCGTATTGAACAAAGTGACAATTTATTTGAATGCAAATTGTAATAAACATATTAATCAACTGACAAAAAATGCTAGCTTAAACTTGCTAACTGATATGATCTTACTGAACTGGCAGGGGTCCCTGAGACTACTCACACAGGCATAGCCACTGCTTGCCACTCACCATACCACACAGTCCTACACTTAAGTACTAGTGCCTCCCAATCTAGTTGTACCTCAGACAGCTGAGATCGGCACTGACACCAGCCCTCAGTGCCCACCTCCAGCACCAATCCTGACCCGAAATAAAGAAAAACTGGGTGGGAGAAAAACAAATCCTTGTGGCGCATTTATCCAAAAGAGATCTTTAATGCCCAATAAAGCAGCCCTTTGTTAATGTGGAATTATGGGCTGTGATCTAAACCTTAGAGTCCAAACACCCCTATCCTGAACCTATGACTCTGCTTGCTAACAAATTCTCATACACTCAAGCAGCCCTTTTAATGCTAAACTCATGGTCTATTAAACACAATACCGAGCAAGCTCTAACTACCCTGAAGCACAAAATGTACCTGTAAATTATTAAGATACAATGGGGCAGCCCCTTCGTTCTCCATGCTGGCCTGTTCTAAGCTCCCAAGGCCAAACTACCTAACTGCTCCCTACACTGTCTATCCTACTGTGCATGGATACACTTTTATTGAAGCTTCCTTAGTAAGGTATATTGTAATGTCTATTTAATAGCCATTCCATGCACCACCATACAGCCCTTGCATCAATTCTTGATTCCAGGGCTGTACTTAACAATAGGGATACACTAATAATTAGCAGCAGAAGATCTGCAAAATGAATCTATTTTTAAGCAATGATTTACGTAGCCTTAGTATATCATTATGAGTCAGCATAGAAATTTGATTTATCCAAATGCTTCTGAACCGCAAAAGTCCATTTTATTAAAATGATATCCTTGTCCATAATTTTAAATAATTGTACATAATTTTGTTGCAATTAGTTATTAAAAGCCTTTTTCTAAGAATAGATTAAGAACTACCGTATTTATGTTCGCTTTTTCAACTAGGCTAAGATTGGGATTGGCAAGCGTAAATAAAAACAAAAAAAAGACACGTATTCTACTTATATTATATATTCATTCCAAAATTTGACTAATTAGACATGTCGCTTGTTGTTTCTTTTGATGGTCTGACCTTTGAGGCACTTCCAAGACCAATTTACTCTAGTCTAAGAGCACATTAACTTGGAGGTCTCACTGGCAGGTATTAATATCCAATTCATTATGAGTGAATAATTTTCACTTAGAATTAATGATTCTCAATCAATAAAGCCGTACTCAAATAGGATCAAAAAACAGGTCTATTACTTAACAGAGGGAAACTTCAGAAGCCATGAGATCATTTTTTAAATTGAACTTTAAAACCTTTTAAACTCATCCTCTTCTACATTGACCTAAGTATTTTGAATCTGATTTGATTTTGTTTTTCAAAAATGCAGAACATATTACCAATATAAACATTTACAAAATAATATTATTTGGCTATATAATCAGTAGACTTTAACAGGCATTAAAAATAAACCGGGACTAACACTTCCTTAAGTAAAGTAGTCTAAGGTTTAATAAATTATTCAATGTGTCAGTAAAAGTTTACACAAATGATGCCAGTTTAATTCTGGAGCAATCTCTTATCGGCTTTGGAACATGCAGACATTAATGTTAACCTCAGGCATTGGCTAAAGTCCGCCAACTGGGACTAGCAGAACTAGGCAGTGCTTTCCAGGCTTAAGGTCAACCAAACTGCCACCTTCACATAGAGACCGAACATACACCAGACACTTGATGTACACAAGAGTTTTTCAAGTCCCTTGAACCCTTGTTTTATCAGCGCCATTACCATTAGTAGGGTGGCAGCATCAATCACGTTTTCCAGGACACATACACTTTTCACATATTGCTGACCATTATGTGGCGATGTATAACCCGTTAAGGACAAAGCCCGTACATGTACGGGCTCAAAATGCATTGTTTTCAGTGGGTTTTGGGACCGCCCATTGTCCTTAAGGGGAAAACATCCCACACACTGCAGGCAGCATTTTACATGTGCTGGTCAGCAATATGTGAACAATACATGTGTTCTGGAAAACATGGCTGAAAAGGCTAATAATTTGTTTTCTGGATCTCCACACAGGTGAGCAGGTATCTCTTTTTGGCATGGGCCTGAAAGACTGAAATGGATCCCATCATGCTCACCCCCTTTTCTGGTAACTGCTACTACAATGTCCACTTAACCAAGAATGTCGAATTTACTGATGATATTCATGCCAGTATCATAATAACATAATGTGACACACTTGCATTTATTAAAAATAAAGTACTGCAGACTGAGTTCTAATTATAATGTAACATCTGAAGAAAAGGAAAAATATATATATATATATAGATGTATAGTGATACACAGGATTATTGTTTAATGCATAGACTGGGTAAAGGCAGACACTGTAATCCTGGTTCATTTCGTAATGAATCCCCTTGTTTCCCTCCCACCCTGATGCTTCATGAGCTGTCAATACTAAATGGGTTTCCAGAGGAACGCAGCGGAGAGCGGTGGCTCCCTGCCGAGGGTAGTGTGGGGCTAGGAGGGCGATGCAGCAAAACTAGACACATCTTGTATCCCAGGCAACAATCCGGTAAGCACACTGCAGCAGCATGGTACAGACAAAATGACATTTGTCACTTGTGAAGTTGTGAAATGCCTAATGAAACATAAGGGTTCCCGACCGCACCGTCTTGCTGGTAATAGCCAGTCTGATTGGATGTTTTACTTCCTCCTGCACATGCAGAGAAGCAACAGATCAGTGGGAAGGTATATCTTGGATTTGATTACATCTTTATGAATGGTTCGTGTCATATGTGGGCAAAGGAATACATTATTTAAATCTACTTTGTGGTATCGTCAGGATGCCATTTTTATCTGTATAAGGCATATAAAGAGCTGACAGAGGGTTCATGCAAGATTAAAAGCGTAGATTTTAGTCGAATGTTAGTCGAACTTAGTAGAAGTTAAGTTATAAGTCACATAAGCTTCTAAGACCTCACTGGCCCCCTTCTTTAGATATGATTAAACCTGTAGAAATTACCTAGGAGGTCTTCGAAGTTATGTGATCCTACATCTTACTTTACATAGTCAGACTAGTGATGACTAAGCAACCCTGGCACTTTAAGGCCAGTATCCGCCAAATGATGCAAGTATGGCAGCTGTCCTGTGTTCCGGCTAAATTTTGACAAATAATTGGAACTTGATGCCAGATAAGAATCATTCAGCCAATCTAGTCTGCCCACTTTTCCTGATGTAAGGACTCTAATCAGTCCTTGTTCTTCTCTTGGATTCAGGATATTTTATGCCTATCCAATGAATGTTGGATATTAGCTTCTCCCACTTCTGCTGGGAAGAACCTCTCCATGAAGTAAAACTTTCTTACATTAAATCTAACCCTTGGACACTCCAGTTTTAGATTATGATTTCTCAAACTTTGAAATAAATTTCCCTCATGAACTTTACTAAATTTCTTTATATATTTAAATGTTTCTATCACACCTCTTCTCCCTCAGACCCACTAAAAAGCTTGTTGGGCTTTCTTCTCTTGGAGTAATACAGTCGTATCCATTTTTTGTTTTCTTCACATTCAAACCAGCTTGATATTCATGTGTAACTCGTTGGCATGAGACATCAATGATCAAGTGTGGAACATAAGCTCACTTATCTCGCTGGGGAAGTCTTACAGTCTCCAGGGGAGTAGTGTTTATGATGAGTATCAACAATGAGTGGTGGACCAAGGTGACCATGAGTTTTTGTTTTAGTAAATTGCCACACTGCAAAAGACATTAACATGTCTTGGTTCGGAAAATTAGAGAATCCTTTACATTTTCTTGATCAGTAACTTCTAGCTATGAAGAAAAAAACCTTACTGATCACTATTGCATGCCATCTGTCACTCCAATTTTAAGCATAAGCCAACATTATCTGAACATCCCAAAAAGGAATTTTAATATCTAAACATACCTGCCACCATAGCCTTTACATGTAATAAATTCCACATCTTCTGTGGAAAGGAAAAATATGAGGAAAATAGGTATTCAGATCGATATATCATGATGTATCTCTGGAATCTGCTCCCAAGGAACCTTCAGAATTCACCCTCCCTCCTGACATTCAAGAAACATCTAAAAACCCACTTCTTCAGAGACGCATACCATCTTAGCTGCTAGAACATCCCTGTCATCGATACCCCCCCACAATACCTCTCACCCTTCCTCTATGCCTTATGTTTGTCACCCCATTTTTCCCTCTAGATTGTAAGCTTGCGAGCAGGGCTCTCCACCAAATGTATCGGTTTGTCTTAGTCTGTCAATTCTTGTCTTGTCATATCCCTTGAATTTATGTATTGTATTAACGCTGCGTAAACTGTTGGCGCTATATAAATAAAAGATAATAATAATAATAATAATGTATACTATGTTTATGTTCATGGCTGTTGAAGAATGGAACAGCTTATTTAAATAGGAAGGGCCAAAACATGATATTATGAAAATGTAATACAGAGATTTACAACAAAAACACAAATTATACATGCTTGTGTGGTTGTGAGATGGCCTTACAGAGCTAATAACAGAACATAAAACCAACATTAAAAACATTATAAATATAATATATGTACCTAACAGATAAATATATATATAGATAGAGAGATTTATTCAGTTGAACAGGGGATCTGACAGAACATAAGCATATTTGGAATCTTGCTGGGTTTGTCTGAAGGGGAGTAGCATGTATGGATGAGTATGAGTGGCAGACCATGGAGACCCTGCGAGTATTACCACACTGCAAAAGCCACTAAAATTCCTTGGTTTAAAAAATGGAAAATGCACATTTTCTTGATCAGTAATTTGTAGCTATCAAGAAAAAAAAAAACTTACTGATCACTGTTGCATTGATACATACAGTGTGATTGCTTCAAGCTCCCACATCAAATCCCAAAATGTTTTTTTTAAAGGAATCTAAGCTATATCCTCTTACCAAAAAGTTTCCAAACCATAGAACTGAACATTTCAACCCCCTGGTAATAATGTACATTATACCCTCTAGAATATGTTCTAGATAAACTATATATTTATTGAACTATGCATCACTTGGGGCGAAGCTCACTAGGCATGGCCCTTCATAATGCATAGTAAGTTGAAAGTTATCCTACATACTCCCACTTTACACTTGCAAAATGTCTCTTTTAGTAGCCGATTTTATTTTTTGATGAATTTGCATATTTCAGCTGTGAATCTAATCAAGTGCTTCATCACTAATGACAAATTCTTATACCAGAGGCTACAGCCTCCAGACCCTCTTTGGGAAAATGCATGAAGAGTATAACTTGAAGACAAAGGGATTGTTTTGAACCGTGTCTCAGCCCACTATGGCATCTTGTACATTTCTAATGTGACGGCTTACATTCGCTAGTTATCCATGCCCCCGAGCTGACTTGCTACCATCCACTTTCTAGGCATCAGTTATTTGAGTACATGGTTATAGCATGTATTCCTCTTTAAATGAAGGAAAAAAGGTTACAATTCACAATAGGCCAGCGGCCATCTGCTATAGAGGGGAGAGAGCAAGCAGAGATTGGTTGGTAGGAAAACAAACTCTTTTGTTGCCAGGCAAAAAGCTCCCTGTTGATTACCAGACCTCTGACTCTCCCTGGCCATAAACAGCACGCGCATTTATATCTTTGTTACAATTTAACAGCAGGTCAGAAGCAATCCTGTGCTGGAACCCTCTGTGATCATCCCAGTCTGCATACATGTTTTAGCACGTCTTTCCATAACTAATATTATTATGTTATTTTAGTATTTTTCTATCTCCATGAAGCCTATTAGATTATATTGGTTTTCAAGTACCACCAAGTGCATTATCTGTAGCCACACTTAATATGCTATCTCCCCCAGATCATTCTCCTTTGCTCATGTATTACTAACTGCTTGTCTGCTATTTCTACTTGGATGTCACATCTCTACCTGAAACTTAATTCCATGAAAACTGAACCTATTATCTTGCCTCCATCCATCTCCAACCCACTACTTGTATTCTCAATCTCCATTAAGAACATGACTATTTCCCCTACTAACCAGTTCTGATAACCTGGGGTAATTTTTGACACAGACCAACCTTCTTCCCTCATATTCAATCCCTCACCCAATCCTGCCCCTCACAACTAAAAAACATTTCTCGGACCTGCTCTTTCCTTATACAAGAAAAACCCTAGTTCATTCCCTTATTATCTTCCACTTTGACTATTGCATCATGCTTCTGGTTGGTATTCCATTGTCTCAACTCTCCTCTACAATCCATCCAAAAATGCTGCTGCTAGGCTTATCTTCCTTACACGACACTGTTCTTCTGCCTACCCACTTTGTGAAGTCCCCTACTGGCTCCCTATTTCCTCACAAATTAAATTTAAAATTCTAATACATACATACAAAGCCCTCCATAGTACTGTTCCCCTATTCATGTCTGCCCTTATAACAAAATACTCCCCTGCTCGATTTCTATGCTCTCCCTGTGGACGAAGGTTCCCCTCCTTACGTCCTTTGTACGCTTACAAGGCTTCACTCGTGCTGCCCCATACCTCTCAAACTCACTTTAACCTAACCTCCAGCTTTCACCGTTCGCCTTTTTCAGAAGCGTAACATCTTTACAACTAGAGCCTTTCTGCCTTATCTTCCACTAATACAACAGCCATAGTCACCTATGGTACTCTCTCCCTCTTTATCTATATCCTTGTGCCTTTCTATCCCCATCCCCTCTAAATTGTAAGTTTGCAAGCAATGCCCTTTTTACCTAATGTATTGGTTTGTCTTAGGTAGAATGGGCAGCTGTCCTTGGCCCAGGCTTACCTTTAGGGCCCATGGCAGTTTTCTCTTTAGCCCCCTCAACAGCAGCCACAGTTCTAAGGTGGTGGACTGTACAGCCACCCACACAGACCTCTCATTAACACTTCTCACCTTGAGTCCTGTACAAGGACGAGTGCCTAACAGCAGTTGAAATGCAGGCCAAAGGGGTTGGATTTGGGGAGAGGTCTGTGCAGACCTGCAATTCCACTCTGGTATGATTGGGTTTTCTGTGTCCCACAGGTGAAACTTGCCATTGGCCCCCTTAATTTTAAAGACAGTCCTATTTCAAACTTTGACCAATAAGCAAGCATTTAAGCAGATTAAGCCCCTGCTCACTATTACAGATTTTAACAACCATGTCATGTAGCCAATGTCCCCTCAAGCTCCATTCTCAATTCCCTTTTTGCTATACCGTGTGCATTATATTACCAAAACATTAACATACCTACCAACTTCACCTGTACCACACACGCACTTTTAATATTGTTGTTTTTTGAATAATAGGTTCTGCTTTAATTCATTAGCATAGAGCCACTAACAAAATGAAGGAATACACAATGAGGCCTGCCATAGTACAGAAGAGGTAAATTAAATATCACAGTAGTACAACAGTACTTTCAATGCCTATAAATAGCCTCACACTGAAAAGTCACAATGATTTACTCATAATGTTCCTATTGAGCAAGGTCTGTCCTGCCCTGCCAGAATCCTGTCTGTAGCATATGCCTTGGCAGGGAGCACCTCATCCTATACCTGCAATATTTATGCAAACCTACTAAACGATAGCTTATCGGTACTGTGAATTTTAAACTTTTATTTAAAGATTACAGAACCTGCAACCATAATGAACAACAACAACTCCCATTATTCCAGCCAATTAACAGAAACTAAGAGAGAGAAATATCTCTGTCCTGTAGCGTGGTTGAGCAGAAACTACATTTAAGTCATATTCCACACTGGTTTCACTGCACACAATTGACCTATGAATACAAAGACAGTCATCCTGTCGCAGACGCCTCAGGGTGAGAGAAGTGATCAAACTGCCACTGGCAGCATGATTTACATGGTGTACGTCTATGGGGGGAAAGATACTTTTGGTTAACTGTTAGTGCTTTAAGGGAAATTAATTCGAAAATCTGTCTACCACTAGGCTTTAGTCAGTTCAACAGAAAGGCAGTAAATACAGATCACATAGACAGAGATCAATAGAGCCCCCTCAAGCTTTGTCCTATTCTACATCGAGGAGATCTAGCGCTGTCACAGTTCACACACCATGGAAGCATACTGTGTACAAATGATCCACATGCTAATCAAATACGCCAGGGCCTCCATCACACTTGTTCCCATGTTGACTCACTGGTCATTTATTAACTCAACAGTAGCCCAACTGTGTAGATAAGCCAGATGAACAAACCACAACACTTGCCTAGTGTTAGGCCAAGTAATTATATGCTAGGGTGAAAAGGCCAGGACAAAATATACCATTGTCCTAGTCTTTGGTATCATGCCAGAGATGATGCTCTCAAGCACTGGTATTGGGATATGGCAGAAACAGGAGACAATATCAGGAATACTGTATTATTTAATGAATAAGTGATTAGTGAACTGATGCTCCCCTTGTAGCTTTATATGGGAATTGAACAATGCCTACCCGACACCTTGCCTTGGCTGTGAAACCCATTATTTTTAGCAGTAGGTAATAAGTTCAGGTATTACTCCAGCATCCCTTAATACAAGTATCTTATATGTCTCGCTCTTAGCACAATAAATGGGTGCAGGAACACATCTGGCATGGGTAGTGCATACTTTAATGCTGAAATACTTCTTAAAGGTATAAGTTGTTATATCAGGTTCTAATTCCTTTAACTAGAATTTAGCAAATCTCAGCCACTGTTTCCAATTAGAAATGTACCCTTTGACACATTTTTCTCCAAAAGCTAAACTCAATAAACTGTCTGTCAGGGAACAACAATGCATCTATATCGAACAAGACCTCGCTGCAGTCAGCATGAACCATTTCCAAAAGCTCTCCTTGAGCCTAACAAAACCAGGTTTCCCTTTATGGCCTAACTTCTAGCAGTGAGGTTATCCTGGCACATCTCCATAATCGGGAATGGATGACACGCATGGAGCAAGGGAGCAGCCAGCAGGGATGCTCAGAAGCACTGTTGCTGGCTTCTGCACAACCTCCTCTTGCCCAGCCCAACAGCGTGTCGGCTGCAGTAATGGTGTCCAGATGTGACTGGCCTGCTGCAGTACATGCTGGCAGCCAGGAGATTGGAAGACTGCAGGCCAACAAATACTTAACTACACTTCTCCATAACTTGTAACTGTTCAGAGTGTTCTGTAGGCAAAAACATTTTGTTACACAGGATTGTTTTTATGAAACGTGGGTTTTCTAAAATTCCCATCCTGTTATCTGATGTTGGATACTCTTTTTCTACCTGAGAGTAAATGTGTCCATTTTGCATAATACTATATGCCATGAACTAGCATTTTCTCTTCTAGTGTCAAGGTTTCCTCAAGGTTTCGTCTCAAACACAGATATACAGAACCTAGACCTCCATGGAATTGATGGTCATGCTACAAAGGTTGCTTTGTTCTATCCTTCAACCTAAACTGTATATTACCTGTATATTTGCACTCAAGTCAACCTGAAACTCCCTCATACTGGACCAAGCTGGTTTTGTGAATGTGTTTTTTGGTATTGGGAACATTTGCTTACAGAATATTATGACGGGTTCCTGGGTGACAGTACTGTGATTGCTGTAGGATTTTTTATCCTTTGGATTGCAGGTAAGCACAGAGTGTATCTAACAGACATTCTGATGTTTATTATGAAATAATCCCAATTATTGATGGAGCACAGACAGGAATGATTTCACAGAGGAGACCATAGGTGAAAGAAAGGAAAGCGATGGGAAAGAAATAGACAGTCCTGATGTTCGGCTCGTTTTTTTGGCTTAATGGCATCCTTCACTGGGTCTATATATGCTCATCTACTTTTCACCAAGTTTAATCACGTGGCATAAGTGGTCGATTTCAGCCAATTACAACATTTATTTTCCAACATTTGAGAGACAGCTCAAGAAAGTTGTTCTAAGGAGACTGAGTATGGCAAAGTAAAGAAAGGAAAAATGCTGATACTTAAGTTATTTTATGCAAATGTATGCAAATAAGTACAGATATATTTACTTCGGCTTAAGTGTATATTACTGAGAGCTTTATATACACTCTGAATACCTACAGAAGAGAGACATCAAGTGAAATAGGGGGAACAGAGGGATTTTGCCCCAAAGGAGGACAACTGAGAGCAGTGCGGCAAATGCGGTGTGTGTATCCGGCAGGTAGGCACACATTAAAGCCAAAAGAGCAGAAACAAAGGTAAGTGACTTGTGCCATTTGGCTAGTCCAGGCCTGATTGAGAGATAGGCAACACCCATGAAGCCTCATGTACAAAATGCTTTCTGGCAATAAATGACATACTGCTCAATCATGCACAAAGTAAAGTGGTTAATTACATTAATTACAAAAAATCCCTCAACTTAGGGAAGTTAATAGCTCCGATGGGGCTATGTTGTGCAGTCCTGTCCATATTTTTTTTTTCTCATTTATGCATGCCTGTAAGAAATTAACCACTTAGCTGCTGGTCAAGCTTATACCATGTACATTTTAAGATACAGGTTAGCGACCCAGGTCTAACAAAGAGCATTTCCTTGGAGAATGCTCTAGTTATCTCCCCCCCTGGGTGTTTGGGTGCTTGGAAGGAAACCTGAGCAAACACATTGCATTTCTCCTAAAGCACGGCATCCGATCCGCATTCTGCTGATTTCACACAGCCCCTGCTTGGGGATTTTGCAAGAGGAGAAGTGTGCAGAGGAAATACCAGCGGAGTGAAAGCATTGTGAAGTCAAAATGTTTAAAATTCCGAGGATGTGAATTGAGGCGACGGGAGAAAATCAAATCAAACGGGAAAGGGATTACCAGAGTGCTTGTAAAGGATATACAAAAAAACCCACAAAGATATCAAAAAAAGGTTTTATTTATTTTAGCTATGCATTCATTTAAGATATACACAAAAATTGAAGCACTATTTAACCCTGTAGTTGGTAGATGTGTACCATGTTAAGGTCTCACTACTATATCCTTCCTGAACATGCAATACCATGTCGCCACACAACCTGTTTCCCTTGCTGCTTTTCCAGGAAATGCACAGCAATGCTACCACAATCTTTTAAAAATGTGTTTTAATCCTCTATGTCCCCGAGGGCTGAGCAATAAATGTCTTATTCCTCTGGCACACCAAGGTTTAAATGACACTCCTGCCATAATGTCTTACCACAAACCTTTCAGATGCATAATGTGCACCATATGCTTCTTTGAGCTGATCGTGTCAAGCTGCCTAGTGGCGAGAGAATACTGCTTGTATAGAGTACACACAGAACATGGGTGTATGTAAAATAACATTCTGAAGTTATATATTAACTAAACCTAGATTTGTGCCCATAGTTGTTAAACATTTCTGTAGCCCTACATGCACTAAGGCTAAAGCAATGTATATGAAACTGTATACGTCTTGATTGTGGTCATTTCATTCTCAGGTTTACTTCTTTATGTTCCAGACGTTATGTTGCAAACCATTTTAAATATTTTAAAAATATTAATCACCGTGACATATCTGACCCACCGTTTTTCACATCATATCTGTCCTGTTCTGCAAAGTCATTATTTTAACAGCAATAAGCAGTATAGACTCTGGTAAACTTCATGTCTTGGTCCCTTGTGATATCAACTAACAGTCGATTATTTGGCCCAGATCCTTCCAGAAAGAAACATTTTCTAATCTTGTCAGGCCAGGCCCAAGTTTGCTAAGCACTTGGTGTACAGGCCGAGCGCAGACAAGGAGACTGCCCTTTCCAGCGCTTAGCCTCCACGGCTTATGTATTTTTAATGTAAATGAACTCATTGTCGAGAAACCTTTCTCCTATCTATTCCATTAAAAGGGTCTAAATGATCAGCCTGAAGTAGCTTTCAACAGAATAAAATAGAAGCTACAAGTGTCAAAAACTACAGTAATATTTTCACTGCAAAGCTCTCTGATTTTATATAAATTTTCTCATTCCACTTTAACCCATTTTTCAGAGAATATATTTTACAGATGCTTCACAGCCTAAAGACAGCATTGATTTTATTTTCTATGAATGTGATATATTATGCAACTGGCAAAAACTTGAGCAAAAAGAAAGTGGATTCACTATAGTATGGGTATTTTGACTAATGCAAGTGGTCCTCTCTAACCTTTAAGAAAGCTATCTACTTACCTCCCAAATACAAACAGAAATGTGTCAATTTAAAGTAGATATTTGGCTTATCTTTGGGTCATTGTGTCCTTCTAATTATTATACATTATTTCAGTACTTTACATGGGGCCCAATCCAAGTAGTCATATAACTGTTTGGACTTACTTAAGTGAAAAGAGAGCCCTGCTAAAAAAAAAAAAAAAAAAGCTTAAATTAAAATGCTCAGGTCAATTACTACATAAATGCGTAATAAGTTTAGGCTACCAGAAGTATGTAATAACGGGAAGAGCTGTAATATATAGGGATGGCTAACATTTTAGAGCAGGGAACTCCAACAGGTAGCTTGTGAGGTAGTAGAACTTCTCTGGCTACAGCTGAGTACCTTTCAAGTGATCAGTACAGAATACTTCCATATCTGGATTGGGGTGGTGTATGTATTTATTCTAGTACACCTAACGCTAATAAAAGAAATACAATTCCAAGATAAACTCGAAACATAAAAGAACAAATCAAATGTATCCTTCATATAATCCCTCAGATTCCACTTACATTCAGTAATCTTTGGCTCTAAGTGAAGGGACACGCCAGCCAGCATATGCACTCTAATGCATATGATAAAGCACCTTTAAATTAACATTTCTTTGCATGCAAATACATTGCGTTTGGCTGAGGCCACATGGGGCATTACACTGCCCCTATAAGAGGAAATCAGGAAGCCTCTTCTATATAGTAATGTGTGGTTAGCCCTGGATCACATGCCACTATTTTAGAGTCCCCACACAGCACGACAGGTAAGCATCGACAGGTACTTAAACGAGCCCCGTTGCCAAACAGTCCATCTGGCTCATCAAATGCATCGAAGCCAGTAACCTGAGAGATGATAAATACACCTGGCATACCTGGTGCTGCCAGACAGGTAACCTTAGAGACTGTAAACACATCTGAAGCATCTGGCACTGCCAAACAGGTAAGCTAAGTAAATACGCTTGGCACATCTGCTGGTGTCACACACGCAAGTTCAGAGTAAACAAACCGTAATGAACAGAGAATACAAGTACCGTAAAGAACTAGTATCTTACATTCCTAAACGTCTCTAAAAGTAGTGTCTTATTTGCAAGAAAATGTGTTTGTTGATAAACCATTGCTGTGCAGCAAACACCACAAAATGGTTGTCAATCTTTATCTACTGTCCAAGATTAAAGGGGGTGCTAGTAAAATTGATCCATTTAGTACTGATTTACAAAATATGTAATATTTAAAAAGAAAACCTTTACCTGAAAAGCACTTACAGTGTTCTCTGCTAACATAAAACGGACACAAAATTATGTTAAAGCTGAGGTAGCGTGAATTATATTGTTATACTCAAATTTCTCATTTATAATATATATATATATATAAATGGTAATCCTTCTTTCAGCGATAGAATTCCTGAGAATTGTATAAACAATATCTTAGTCTACTTTGCAAGTAAAGTTACCCCAAAATCTGTGTTGCTTTAAAGGCAAATGGTCCCTGTAGCCTTCTGGCTGTAATAACACACATCACAAAATGATAAAAATAATTATGCTTCTGGATTTCGAGGTATATTCTTTCTTAAATTAGCTACTATATTAACAGCAAATAACCTGATATTTTAACAATGCACTCCTGCTTTTAAAATTTAAACCACATCTCTAGTTAAATTAAGCTCTGTCTTGTGCAAAAGTTTCATGCCCCATTAACACAAATTTTAATTGAATTTGAAGACAATCTATAGGAGGGACACCATGCATTTCACGGAGAAGTGCCCATCCTAGATTTAAACCAGGTAGTGCTATATGCAATATAATTTTCAGTGACATTTACACAAGCATTTGGACTCTCGCTGATGTCATTATTTTTATGTTATTCCATTTATTTCTAGAATATTAATTAAAAGTAGAATAGATTGTAAGTTCCTGCGGGAACAGTGCCCCTCATTCCTCTTGTAGCTGCATGTCAATTGCTGTATTGTTCTTGTCATTATCTGTATCATTTTCTAATTTGTACAACGCTGTGGAATCTGTCGGTGCTTTATAAATAAAGTATAATAATAATAGTAAAAATAGTGTGTTGTACGTTGCATAGAAACGGCGGTGTCTTGTATGTGCAGGATGCTTTCTTCTTACACTTTGAGAGGGGCTGATATGGACAGGGTGACTTTCATCTTCTAACTCCAATTATTAAAGAATGCATGCACCAAAAATGGAGTCAAATATGACTGACCCTTGAAGTAAAATAAAAGATTCTGAAACTTTCTATTTCTACTAATAACCTTTTAAACGGTTATTTTGTATTCCTTTCTTAAATATATCACTATATTTAGCAAATATGTTTAACCTGTTGGTACCATTAATATACTATTTGGAATGCCAATGGAGAACATGCACAACCAAACCTTTCAATCCTTACATTTGAACTGTACGTGTCCATTTGGGGTTGTGTCTGTATAGCACTGCAGAATCTGTTGGAGCTATATATTATTATTATTATTATCTTTTATTTATATAGCGCCAACAATTTATGCAATGCCTAATACAATACATATAATCAAGGGGTATGACAAGACAAGAAATGACAGAATGACAAGACAAGAAAAGACAAACCGATGAATTAGGTGGAGAGAGCCCTATTAATTATAATAGAAAAATAACTTTCTCAAACAGTCCTAGGTTAATACATTTATTATATGATTTATTTTTTCTACTTGTGTCCTGAATGTCTTTCTTTAGGAGGGACAGTCCCCCTTTGGATCCCAAATCTCAACCCCCATCTTTAATAGGAGTTCAGAACCTTTTTTATAGTCCCACAATTCACATGTATAGACGCAGCAGAAATAGGTTTATTAAAAGTTGTCTACTTGGGGTACATAAAACATTATGGTATAAGGGCTTGCTAGGTTCCCCATGTCTGTTACTCCAAATCAACAAGTACTGGGGAACCTCATTAATAAAAGTTGTAATAGCTTTTTCCTCCTTTACAGTAAACTAGGTTATCCAAAACAGAAGACTGTGTGGAGAAGAACAAACCACAAATGATGGAGCATAAGCTGACAGTAAGTCAGTTGTTTGAGTTAACTATATATGATGTGATTGAGCAGACAGTGCTACAAAACTGGAATTTAGTTCCTCATGTTAGTGTCACTGGCAAAAAAAACTTGAGGAAGACTTTGATCAAGGTGATTTAACAGGATAATTAATACAGTCTTCAAAAACATTTTATTCTGCTGGGGCATGAGAAATCACTAAATATACAAATCTCTGTATATCTCGCAGTTGCTTTACAAGCACAAGCACAGGAGGTCCTGTTGGCCAACCATGCCATTATGGGGGTTTATTTACCAAATAAGGGGCTTCTCCTACAAGAACTTGGTAAGCACCACGTAACTTACTGCTCTCCATAAGTCACAAAACGATTGTGGAGGCTACAGAGTAACTCACAGGCCAGCCAATGCCTAAGTGTAGTCCATCTGTGTTTCTATTTTATTTTATATTTAAATATGTCAATGGAATGAATAAAGCCCAATAGGGAAGCAGACCTGAACAGGAAGGTTAAGTTGAAGGATCTATGGAGACCTACAAGAAAGCAATAGTCTTCCAGTTGAAGGAGTACACAAAATGCCATTAAGATATAGTATAAAGTTTTAGAGGGGCATAAACCCATCCTAAATAATGATTTATTAAAGTATGATTCAAAATGGCAAGACTATATAGGGCAGTATGAAAGCAGACCTGATTTGGATGTACCATAATCCTCCTTTAACAACCCTAGAGGTGGTCAACTGATCAACAGTATTTGGTATTTGATTTCACAGTATTTTAATTATAAATGTATTATAATATATTGCTGATATTAATTTCATATTTGATCTGCTTATGTATATAATATACATATATATGTCACATTACTGTTATGTAGAGGCAGGTAAACTGGAGGAACCGCCTGCCTTATCTATTAACATGTTCACAATTGCTGAAAACTGACGGTCAAAAGCTGTGAAAATAAAGGAAGAGAACATAGGTCTTTTTTTTATTTCATACGATTTGTTGTCATGTTGCAGATATAAAAGGCCCTTTGTCTTTGTGCTGCTGGCTGGTCTCAGTCTCAGAAGCGTGCCTGGTTATTCCCACCGGGCTGGGCCTGGATCCTGCACTCCGTTCTTACAAAATTATTCATGTGCTTAGTGGGTCTCCAGCAGGAACGCTCTGCACTGTGCGGACTATGAAATATTAATGTTTCTTGTAGCCCTGGAACGGAGCATGCTCACAGGCCTCGGGGCAGGTGGGAGGGAGGAAAGGAGAGGGACACAGGGTGAAGGTGACAATTCAGGGAAAGCAACAGAGTTGGAACTGGAGGAAGGAAAGAAATAAGAGACAGGTGATCTGTGAAAGACAATGGAGGCAAAACATAGACTGGGTCCATAGATCGATAGAATCGCAGCATATAGTATTTCGAGGCACATGTTAACATGATTTACTTAACATGCCAACAGGTGCTGCCAACTTTAGCAGTCCCTTAATCTGAAAAGGAGAGTCATTTCTGATATTGCAATGTTTTGCACTACTTTATTAACCAGCAGGGATAATAATCTGTAATAACTTGACACCAGTTTGAAACTAGTGTGGGGATTTCAGATCAGCCAATATACTGGCTCCACTTCTCATGCACATTAATGGCTGCAGATAGAAAGCTTCTAAGCTGTATAGATCCAAAGCTTTTTTTCCCCCTATGCAATTTTTGCATGATCTGAAAGCAACGGGTATGTGCATTTTAAAGCAAACACATCAATAAACCCACAGCAGGTGCTCGGAGGGGAAAAAAAGAAACATATCTGATTTTTTTTCTAATAATGTTCTTTTCTTCCATAATATGGCGGTACGCCTTTTCTCAGGGACAAGAGAAACACACAGGAAATGTAAATCCATCTGGTTACCCTATTTTATCCAGGCTGAAAATTAAACCAACCCAGCAGTTCACAACATTTAATGTTTGGCTGTCCAAAGCAGCACTAAAGTACAAATGCAAACCTTGTTATTCTTAGACATTTTACTGAATACACAACCTCTTGATGTAAACTATCGGATAATGAATTAAAAAGTGATTCTAGTACAAAGTCTGAAAAGTGGTCTTACCACCCCAGCAGGCAGTGGAATAGTCCAATCAGCAGGGCCATTCAGCTGGTTGCTATGGTGATAAGATGTGTTTCTTTCTCTGTGCCAGAATTACATACATACATACATACATACATACATATATATATATATATATATATATATATACACAAATATTGCCACTTCATGTTGACATCCATTTTATCCTGGAATCTCTGCTGCGTGTCTTATTCGTCCTGAGATCGAAGCGATCTGGAATGGTCATAGAGAGGGATTCTGGAGACAACTTTTAAAAGTGATCTTATTACCATAACAACCAATGGAATGTTCCTGGTTATTGGACCATTCACTTAATTGCGAAAATGATTTTATGATTTATGAAATTTTGACATTTTAAGTAATTGATTTGTATAACTTCTGTACAATGAGTAAACAGGGCATAATGAGTGCATCATTTTTTGGACTTGCAGAAACAAAAGGTGGGCCCTGCTCAAACAAGTTTACAATTCAGAAGGTGATGCGGACAGTCTAAAAGGAGATGGGCTTATAACTTTTGTTCTACCTTTAAGATATGAGATATATGTTATATTTTGTTAAAAACGTTTGATAGATTGACCGTCAAATTAATCTAGCATGATTTAAAATATATTTTAGAAATAATATCCAACATTTTGGATAAACCATATGTGTTATGACAGGCTTCAATAATGAAACTATTACTATCCCACATGATCTTTAAAACCTACGCACGGTGGACATTGAGAACTGACACACGAAAGGTTTACACCAAATGTTAATGCCCCACCTGCAGTTCGAATGCAATGAAACCTACAGAACGAACCATCATTGTAATTAGATTTTCTTAATCAACCATAGCAGATTTAAATAATCACAAGGTTTCTCTGTGGGAGAAAGGCTGGTACAGAAAAATGGAGGAAAATTAATTGTTCTTGCGTATTGGGTAACTCTTTTTGCAAGGCATGGAACGATTTAAAGCTACCAAGTAGCACTTTTAGTCATGTTTGTGGGGAAAATTGTGGATACATTCCCTAATGTACCATATTTTTTGGATACACAATTAATACTTAAGTACAGCGTTGAGAGTTTTTAAAAACTGTGTATGGCCCTTGTGTCTTCCACCTTATGGTTATATGTACTAACCCCAAAGTCAGGGCAGTAATATCAGGAACCCAGTATTAAGGTGCCTTTTCTATTTAAAAAGCCTTATCCAGTATATTTCCATCTGCAGTAAAAGTTTTCTTGCAAGAGCTAAAGAAGAAGAAAAAAGGGTTAATTCTGTTCATCCATTCTAACCATTCTTTGTCTCTGAGTGAAATCCCCCTCCACCCACTTGATTCTCCTTTCCCTCCTTCTCTTCCCTAACCTCCCACCTCCCCCTTTCTAACCTCTTTCCCTCTTGCTGGCAGGAGGCCATATTAGTTTTCACCCAGCAAAACTGTCTCCTTCTCTCTCTGCCAAGGAAAGAAGGGGGAGGAGGTGTACTGGGTATCGAGAGGAGGAGGGTGTAAGAAGAACCTGTGTAATACCATAGATGATTAGTGACAACCTACACTTTAACCCTGATAATACTGTTAGTGTTTATAATGTACAGATAACTGAACCCCAGAGATGATGGCTCCTTGTTATTTCATCCTCACCTAATACTCTGAACCCCTTACGCTAAATAAAACAAGGGAAATGCATTGCTACCAAAAAGGAATAGTTTACTTCTTAGGTTTTACCCTTTAGAACAAGCTCTCTTTTTTAACCAAAGATAAGATTATACCAGCCTCTTGACACTGATGTGAAATTATAGCTGTTAGTTATCCTTATTCACTTTTCTAGATTGTAAACTGCTTGAGAAGGAGCCTCCTCATCCTTTGTTCACAGGGGCAGCACAGTCTAATTCACAGGCTTTATTCAATCTGTATAGCGTGTCTGTATATGTGACACACGATGCTCAGTTAAACAAGTTTCCATAAGCCAGATCCAGGCAGTGGTGAGAAAGCCCATGTTTTACTTATTGAATATGGGAAGGCCAAATAATTATTATAGTTTTTGACCAATGTCATTTTGCCACAGGTCTAGACCTATGTTTATACTCCCATATTATAGCAGAAGAAACAGTAGGAATCTACTAGATAAAAGACATTGGTGAGGTCCTCTTTCTTTGGCAGTGGTGGAAGATATGGATCTGCTATGGTCTCCTGCACAGGTACACTAGATCGCTGTGTATGCAGTGCTAACCAGACAAGACACAGCTGTTCTGCATCTTTCTGTCTCTCTCTCTCTAATAACATACATGTCCAAGAAATAAAGCACGTGGTCTGCAGCTCTGTTGGAAACAATTAACCCGATCATGCCTTAAGGAAAAAGGCATTGCAAACTTGGATCAACCAACTTTATACTTTTGGTTGAGGCACAGCACCCTGCAAAAACCTACTATGAACATAAGAAGCTAAAGCATATTTGAAAAAGTCAGGTTAGTTGTTTAAATAACTCATTCAGCCACCAGTACCTAGTTGGTTAAACTTTCTCAGCAAAAAATATCTCAAAAGAACAACTACAAGTAGATTTAAAAGAGCAGAAGCTAGTTTGATACAGATACTGTGCATGTATTTAGTTAGTTATTTTGGTAACGCAAAGTGAGGGCTTTTGACCATGTGTATGATGCCATGTGTATGCAGGCAGCAGCCACACATTGAAGCAGCAGTAAAGGTAAGCTTAAGACAATGGGAATTTGCTTGGTTTTCCTGGTGGCAAGTCTAGGTCTGTGATATTGAAGGCAAATCAAGTTAATAATCACGTTCAACAGGACATCCCAATCGCATGATATCCACTGTCACCAGGCGTTTCCCATTTCTTTATTTAATAACTTTGTGGCATTTATAATTAAAACATTGTGGTGTGCCTAGTCTGTTAGTGGCACACATTTGGGCACAAGTGTGATTTACTGGATTAGCAAAACACCACAAGAATGCTTATGAATGAGGTTTAAGGAAGCACTTGAAGAAGAAAGCACCAAGTCTTGTAAAGCTATGTATTTCATCTACAAAGCAATATTAAGAGTCATTAAAATGCATCAGCAACTACAAGAATCAGAGATATGAAGTACTTTGTACTATAGGGTTTGTCATTGGTACTGCCAATTCATGCTAAAGGGGGACTGCAGCTACAGTGGATATAAAAAAATCTACACACCCCTGTTAAAATGCCAGGTTCTTGTGATGAGACAAAGAAAAATCATGTCAGAACTTTTTCCACCTTTAATATCACCTATAATACCCTCTTATAACTGGGGCTGTGTTCCGAATTAACCAATCACATTCAAACTCATGTTAAATAGAAATCATTACACACCTGCCATCATTTAAAGTGACTCTGATTAATCACAAATAAAGTTCAGCTTTTAGTAGGATTTACCTGACGTGCTTAGTTGCATGTCAGAGCAGAAGCCATGGTCCGCAGGGAGCTTCCAAAGCATTAGAGGGATCTCATTGTTGAACGATATCAGTCAGGAGAAGGGTACAAAATAATTTCCAAAGCAATAGATATACCATGGAACACAGTGAAGTCATCATCAAGTGGAGACAATATGGCACAATAGAAACATTACCAAGAACTGGAGTCCCTCCAAAATTGATGAAAAGATGAGAAGAAAACTAGTTATGGAGGCTTACAAGAAGCCTACTGCAATATTTAAGGAACTGCAGGAATTTCTGACAAGTACTGGCTGTATGCTACATATGACAACAATCTCCCATATTCTTCATATGAATGGGGTAGGGCAAGAAGACGGAAGCCTTTTCTTACATAGAAAAACATCCAAGCCCGGCTGAAGGTTGCAAAAACAAACACCACGTCCCCCAAAAGCACGTGGGAAAATGTGTTATGGTCTGATGAAACCAAGGTTGAACTTTTTGGCCATAATTCCAAAAGATATGTTTGGAGCAAAAACAACTCTGCACATCAGCCAAAGAACACCATACCCACAGTGAAGCATGGTGGTGGCAGCATCATGCTTTGGGGCTGTTATTCTTCAGCTGGAACCGGGGGAGTCACGGTGGAGGGAATTATGAACAGGTGTCTGTTAGAAAGCTGAAGAGGAAGTTTAGCTTTCAGCATGACAACCACCCAAAGTACACACCAAAATCCACAAAAGCATGGCTTCACCAGAAGCCCAGACCTGAATCCAATTGAACATCTGTGGGGTGATCTGAAGAGGGCTGTGCACAGGAGATGTCCTCGCAATCTGACAGATTTGGAGCGCTTTTGCAAAGAAGAGTGGGCATATATTGCCACGTCAAGATGTGCCACGCTAATAGACTCCTACCCAAAAAGACTGATTGCTGTAATAAAATCAAAAGGTACTTCAACAAAGTATTAGTTTGTGGGTGTGCACACTTATGCAACCAGGTTATTGTGACGTCCCCCTCAAATATTTCAGTTTGTTTTGCAATTAAATTGTTCACGTTATAGGTCACATTAAAGGTGCAAAAAGTTCTGACATGATTTAGCTTTCTCTCATTCTTTAACATCACAAGAACCTGGCATTTTAACAGGGGTGTGTAGACTTTTTATACCCACTGTAACAAGTTTGTCCTACACAAAAAAGTAGTTTGTCCTACACATTATATATATAATGTGTGTGTATATATATATACACATACACATCTATAAACCATAAACCATAAATAAACTAATATAAACTATATACCATGTCCTGAAACAAGGTACATGAATTTACATTTGCTGTCTTTTCAGCAGAAGGGATTCAGGAAAGAAGCAAGTTTTCTTTCCACTCTAGACTTCCTGCTGGCTCCTGTATCATCACCCTGCTTTGCTTTGCAGTGCATACTTTGGTCCGCACCAATTTTAAGCAGGACACTTTAACTAACCAGAAACATCAGAATGTATACATGACCACGGGGGGAAAAAACATTTGTATGTTTCCAACCAAAACATAAGATGTTGAAACCCTTTAAATAAACCAAGTATGGGATCTAAGTAGTTGTGCCGTCAAAAGTAACAGGGCAGCACAGGTTTCTGGGTGGTGTAAGCTAACACTGCAGGATTCATCAGTAGAACATCATGTCATCCATGAGCTACTTCTAGCTTCTTAGAGGTGAAAAGAAACCCATTAGAGTAATGTACGACACCCACGGAATTTAGCTAATTGTTCATGAGAGTACTTGGCCTTAATTTTCTCAAAACAGGGCATAAACTTTAGTGCTGCTCTGGGGGAAATACCTTCTGCAAATTAGCAACTGTCCATCTTTAGAAGTCAGAAGCTTGGTACTCAGCATGCATAAGGTGTACTGATTTATATTCAGGAGTAACATTTATTATTATGAACTTTTATTTAAAAGCAGCAAACCTCTAGAGTTTCCAGAATATACACAAGTGTATTCAACCTGATATTTGAGCTTTGTAAAACATGAACTGCAAACACTTGATAAGAACTTGCTTATTCTTCTCATGTCATACCTTTTGTATAATCTACATACTTGGCTTCCTGTACTGCCCATGTATTGTATATCTATGTAATGCCACAGATTATATAGAACTAAAGTGTGTGGTCACTGCTAGGCATCTTGGATACCTATCTCCTGGCTTGCTGTGTGAGGGGGTTGCCTGCGATGGATCAGAAAGTAAGACTTTGTCTTGGCAGGGAAGTGTCTATAGGGAATAGCTCTAAGCAGAATGCTGTGCAGGATCAATAATGCTCACAATATTCTGCCACCCCTTGCTCATTAGAACCTACGGCCTGGGATTCTTGACAGGGCAGAGAAGCCAAGGTTTGTGTGTGTGTTCAGATTGAGAGATAATTGATTTCACACTGCAATGCGCAATATAATATCATGGTTATCTACATTCTCTTGGAGGCTGCTACTCACATGCAATGGAAACTGAGGCATACAAACCTACATGATGCCTGTATGCACACACCAACACTATAAATATGATAGGTCTGACAACTGAATAATAAGCACACATGCCGTTATAGGTTTGTACAAATATAGAATATACACAGTTAATATATCTGTAAAAAAAATTTAAAAAATAGAGGACCCATTTCTTTCTGTTTTGTGTTATTGTATACCATTCCATATAATTACAATGTTGTTTTTGTTTCTACGTATGCAACTCGTTAATAAAATGTAATTCCAATAATATTGTATATGTATTTTGACATGTTCAAATACAGCAGTGATATTACTGCATGTGTTTATCTACATATCTGTCTATACTATATTGTACACATGTGTGTACACAATGTGTGTAATCAATAACACATGTGTGTGCACAAACCTGTAGTGCTTAGCCCATATTTACAGATGCTGTTTGGTTAACCTGTTAGCCAGTCCAAAAAAATCCCAATTTTGATGCCCGTCCTATCAGCAACCGCCAGAAAGGCAGGGTCAAGATTTCTATACGGGATATTTTCTTTCGCCTAATATGACTGGTAGTGACAATTATTAAATTTGGGCAACATACATAAAAATGGAGAGGGCACTAATGGGATCCAATTTCATTTCAATCAGGTACCCTCTGCCTGTTGGTTCCATAAACCAATAAAGATTGCAAATGCTACCTTGTAAGCTCTATATGACTCTAAAACAGATGACGTTTTGTGCTTGACCGACTTGTAACGTATAGAGAATATATACTGTATATAGACATATTGTTTATCTGACATCTGCACACTGCTGTGCATAAGGGGCCATATTTAATCTTAGTGTACAGATAAATTAGAACTGAATGCTTCTCCTGCAAACAATTCAAAAAAAGGCCTGCTAAATACATGCAGCGGTGAGTCATTGTAGAAAGGAATGAACCGTTCTCTCTGTCCTCCCTGACCTCTACTGTTCTCCTCCACTCGTGATTTGGAAGAGGACACTGGGGATGTGTGAAGATAAATGGACTTTGCTATGACTCATCATCATGTTCCGCTGAGGCATGCACGCCAACTGCACATTCATGTGTGTGCATTGTCACACTACATGAGTGGTGATCGTGTGTACAATATGATTAGGTATGTATTTGCAACGCAGCATTACTCTGTACTTGTATATATAGCTGAAGACCTAACAATCAATACATAGTCAACAAATATTATGCTAAACAGATACAATTTAAATAAAAACATTTCCGCAAACACAAGTGATTTCTGTTCTGTTCGTGTGAAATAAAAAACATAACGAGAACATATTTAAAGCAATCTTAGGCGTAGGTATTGATGATGTGTATTTAAACGGAGTGTGCACTTCATTTTAACATGATACCACATATTAATTCTCTCAACAGTGGTGGAAGGATTTAGAGCTAGAGTAGCTGAACACTAGAATAGAAGAACCATTGTGTCTGCCACAGACACTTAAGAGACAGAGGAGATGTGATGTCATATTGTTCGTTTCTCCCGATGTGTTTCTTGCTCCTAAAATGAAAATCTAGCTTAATGACAGTGTGGGTTAAACTGGGTGTCCCCTTATTAGGTTAAAAATAGTTCTGTTTGTGATAGTCTAGATGGTAAGTTCTTGCAGGTTTTGTAGTTTTCAAAAACAAGAGAGTGGTAGAACCCATGTTATATGTTTCACTGTTTGATTGGTGATGGGGTTCTATAGTGTTTTGTTTAATGTTGATGGAGTTCTGGAGTTGTCAAATACCTTTCTGGTTCTGAAAACTAAAGTTCTCATAAAAAATAAATTAATGAAATACATACAGGCTGTTTGTATTTGGAAAGTTGAAGCTGTAGTTTGTCGTACCTTTCTTGGGGTATTGTGAATAGACCTCATGGATTCAATTATAAAGGAATGTAAAATCATCGATGGTGGAAAAGCTGGGGGAAAGCTCTCACAGTTACTTCTGCTTAATGATTCTCCTCATCTACTTTAAAACACAAATTCAGTTTTAAGGCACATTTGATACCCAAATCCCGGAAAACTTCTAGAAACTGGAACAGAGAACTCAATACCGTATATGAATCTATATTCTTACCTCTAACTACACTTAATTTCAATAGCCACTATGGAAGCGAGTCAGGAGAGACATCCAGCCACGGGTCCTGTGCAAGTGTAATAGTGAGTCCCTTTTGGGACAAGAAGCTCCTGATTATAGATGAAATCATATAAGGTGTAAGGATTCACTGAGTTAACATGCTAGTTACAGGGATATCCCAAACAAAAACATAAACTATGAGAACAAATTAATACAAACACCTCTAGCAACAACAACATAATCACCCTAAAATGCTTTCCCTCATCGTACTGTAAATGAAATGTTGGCTACATTAGAGCTGCCACCGTCTTTGTTAAAGCAATGTGTTACTCTGTCGTTCTGTTTACACATGCTCTACACTTAATTGACACAGTAGCTCTCATTTACTTTGATCTAAATTAATTGGTTAATGGTCTCAATTTACTCAATTAGCTGAATTAGGCAGGATACGGTCTTGTGCTCCTCGCTTATTTTTTACAGGTTTTCTAATTTGGAGGTCGGACGCTGTGAAAATGGTCGATCAGCCATGTATGAGAAGGGAGGGGATGGAAGGCTCACGTTCTACCCAAATTCTACCCAAACCATGCGAAGCCAAGTCAATGGTTAAGTTAATGAGAAAGCCATTGGATGTATATCTTTAAGGGGCTGCAGTATCTCAGTTAAAAAAATGTACCGTAATTTATTTTTATCCTGATTACTTTATAATTTAGTAGGTGGCTATTTCATAGTCATAGACAAACTGTGAGGCATTCTTTCTGCTGTTCTACGATGGTCTAAAAAGGCATGGGCGTCCAATGGCGTCCTTAAGGATCTTAAACATTCCTCTGGTTGCAGGATTCATATAATTAACATCTAATTAACAATATGCACCTCTGAGCAATGTGTTTTATATCATCCTTAAAACATGTTATTTCTGTGGTCCTCTGAGACAGTGTTGGATACCCCAGTGCTAAAAAAACGCATATAGAATGAATATGTTATTGTTCTAATGAAACTGGGTAGACTAGCCCCATTGTTGTTGTATGAAACGATAAATGCAAACATGGGAACATGATTATCCCTACAGGGTGGGGGACAGTTATAGAGGAAAAACTTATTCCAGATGTTCAGTTCAGGTCAGTGTGACACTTAGAACTACCAATACAAGGGTATTTTTTGAATGATTCTGAGCGATCCTAACCATGGCAAAAATGCTTTTCTGGTCCTTTGTTCTAAATTTCGGCTACTAAATCACACTCTGTAGCTATTTTAGGTACAATTTAGATTTTTGACCGCAAATTATTCTAATTTTTATTTGAAGTAAAACAGCTAATGTAACACAAAATAATATAGGACCCACCCTAAAGATCCAAGTTAAAGCTTAAATATATGACGTTTTTGAGACCACAGCAATAAAGATTTGGTAGCTTTAAAACGGACATGATAAAGGACAGCTTTGCTATGATCTATGTGAAAAATATAGACTATGCACCAACTTTCTCCCTTGCCAGCCAGGGATCCATTTCCATTATATATATATATATATATATATATATATATATATGTCCACCAGCCATTAAAATTCAAAGAGAGAACGAGTGATTCTCACGGGCGAATCTCACATTATCATATACTTAATGTAAGCTATTACATATTTGCATTTAATTACATAATTAAATCCATGTTGGTTTAGAGAGAAGGGATAGATGACTACATTTACGGGTAAAGGAAACTTTCAATAACAAAAAAGCAGAACAATGCACAGATTCCTCCTGTGTTGTAGGAGGGAGCGATTTCGAGAGGGAGGGAAAGCAGGAGAGGGAACAGCCATACTGGGAAAGGAGGGGTCCTTGGGGGATTAGCCCTCCAGTACCATCATGAGTATAAAAATAGGTCACATCTATTCTACATGTCACTGCCTGGTGAGGATAGAGCTAGCGAAGAATTTGTTTAACCTTGAAGGTGCTGGGTTCGTTCAGCCGAAGGAATCTCGCTCTTTCAGCCTTACAACCTCTTACATTATCCAAACAAGCATGCACATAGGCGACATTGTTTTCAAGGGGCATCTGGTTAAATATTTCAGCTCTTGTGAGGGGATATCAGTATCAATGTTACAATACTATGGAGCCAAACCATATGGAGCCACACCATATATGCATGCTACATATTGCTTTAAATAGGGAAAGTTGCAACTGTGTCCCTTATCAGTGTTCCTCTGACTTGATTAACAGGTATATGAAGACACACGTATTTCCTCACATTTGCTATACTCTTATACAAGTTCAGATAGCTTAATAATGTGAACGTGTTTTTCACTTTTATACATAATTGGCAAGGTCTCCAGAAGTATGTGAGACACCTATGCGGAAAATGGCAGGCGAGTTTTCAGGAGAGTTGTAGTTTCAATGGTCTAAATTCACTATGCAATGGACTTGTGCCAATGGACCAAAAACGATTCAGACACATTTTTAGTTTCCGTAACTAAATCCGTTGTCACTTAACCTCATTCACTCTAGTCATTTTTACTGAAGTGGCTGGCAAATGCCAGCTTTAAATTCCAAATCTGGAAAGATAGTTTAGGTAAATGAAATATTTACTTTCGATTCAATTTGATATTTAAAGCTGTGTATGACCATGAAAAAAATGCATTTAATTGAGCGGTCATTACTTCCACATACACGAGATTACATTATTATCACAGGAAAGGAAACATTTAAGGCTCTTTGGTTAATCCTCATCAATTTGCCAGTTGCCAGTTGCTGTCTATTACTTTCATTATATAAAGAGTTAATAAGACAGGATATAACCTTTGGGAAAACGAACAAGTTTCAATAGAAAAATGCAAGATGATCTCATTCACAGGATGGTCAGAATGTGATATTTGATGTCTGACAGCATCTCCTGACAAAAATAGGCATCTCATCTCATGCAGCTGGTGACCATGTACACAGAAGAATAGAGGGCGAATAAAGAAAAGGATGCTCCTGAGCAAAGATCAAGTCAAAGGTCCCTAAGGTGTCCTCGCTGACCCCATGCTAGAGTGCCTCGATATGTAGGGATGTTGTTTTTAGCCCCATCACATACAGATGAGCATAAGACAACTAAATTGGTTACAAGATGTAGTTCTCCTATAAGTGACCCAATAAAATTTTCATTTCACAGCTCTAGTTCTGCCTGTCACAGCTTACACCAATCAGTCAGATCTTGAAACCTCATACAACTTGTTCAGTTGGCACTTGGTCTGGTTGTTATCGCTTGCACTAGACCAACATCGGAGATGTTGAAAACTATACTGTATAGAGCTTTCCAAACCTCTTTGGCTTCCTTCTTCGAGCATACTCTTACTTAAGTACACTTAATGTAGAAACCTATGAGGTGTACAAAGCTCTATACTGTACAATTTTATAGATTAAGTGCTCTAATGCTGGCTCTCTAAGAAAAAATGCTTCACAATCTACTATAAAGAACCATTTCTCTTGAACCACTTTATAGGCACTTTTAAAATCTCCCACAGGTAACACGGCACCTTGTTTTTCTGACAAAACCCTGTGTTACACAATGCTTTATATGAACACCCAAGTTTAAAGTTCTGCAACAACCATGAGACCAGGAATTTGACCCATAATGCCAATCTCAAATCTTCCAGCCCATCAAGATACACATACAGCAGGATACACATTATCACCCAGATTATAACAGCAGGAGAAAAACATACCAGTCAAGATGGGCAATATTAGTAAAACTCCCAATGTTAGGTCTTTGGGCGAAAACCAAAAGTTATTGGTGTCTCAATTATTTTAGATTTCACACATTTGGTCTTTCAAAGTCATACAATCTATACAGGAAGTCAGATATAGAACAGGTGACAAGGTAAAAATGGTAAAGCATTTTTATTTAGATGCAGAGTGCAGTGAAGCCACACAAAGTAGCCCCATAGTACATCTCGTTTCCTCCACTACCTGCTGCTTCCATTCAGCCTTTTCCTTCTCTCCACAGCTAAACACAGCATTGTATTAATTCTCTTTTTGGCAAGCTGGGCATCACCACCGCTAATGAAAACCTGACAAATAATTGAGGGTTTGATGACTAGGAATAAACAAAAAGGGGAGAAGGAGGATTAGGCAGTAAATAGCTCTATAATAAGGCTTTGCGAATCCCAGTCATAAGAGCAGACTTGTTGAACACAGTATTATGCAAGTAATAAAGTATTTACACTTTTTTCATTTTGTTATCTATAAAAAAAGTTGACAAACTGAACACACACATCCAATATTTATACAGAGGGAGGGAGAGACAGAGAGAAAGAGCAAGAGAATTTGTATAGGACATCTTTCCATATCAAAATTAGATTTTCTATATCATATTCCATTTGTTTGCTTTGTGGCAACACTGTTGCTTAAACTAGGTACAGCAAGGAGAGGATGGATTTCACTTTGGTGTGTCTACTGTGGGGCTGTAAAACGCTGCGTGTTCAGTCACCCTTCCTACCCAGGTGGATATGCTGTCTTTTCCATCCCAGCCCCTCATAGAATTTAAGGCCAGAGAGGCAAACTAAATGTATAAAAAAACATGAAAAAGCTAATGTCTCATTTTCAAATGTACATTAATGCCAAATGGAAATTAAGGTAAGAAAACTAAAATCAAACTATATTGTGGTACTCCTGAAAATGTACTAAAAGGATCTAACTAATACCCAAGTATAAAAACTAAAACCCACAGTAACTCACAGCAACACGCAAGGTAACTTCATCAAAGCTATCGTGACTGAACTCCAAAAAATCCCAACTTTAAAACTGCCTGAATAGACTCAATTGTTGTTAAGCTTTCCATGAAGACTGAGGAACCTTTTGATTTGTAATGTGAAGAACACCTCTCTGGGACTCTAGTTTACTAAAGACACCATGGAATTACTGAATGCTTTTGAATTCATGTCTGGACTTGTTTTTTATGCTGCATAAAACCTATGTACACTATATGAGCATAAGTATGTAGGTGAATTTAGGTGTTTCAGTCGCACCAATTGCCAACAGGTGTAACAGTTCCAGTGAAGGGTAATGATGCTATAGCATACAAAGCCACCAGTGTGGGGAAGGCCCATTCCTGTTTCAGTATGACTATGCCCAGTTGCACAAAGCAAGGTCCATAAAGAGATGGCTTGGTGTTGAAGAACTTGAGTGGCCGGCACCTTTGGGATGAACTGGAACCAGAGATTCTGAGCCAGGCCTTCTCGTCCAACATCAGTGCCTGATCTCACAAATGCCCTTTAAGCTGAATGAGCACAAATTCCCACAGACACATACCAAACACTTGTGGAAAACCTTCCCAGAAGACTGAAGGCTGTTACAGGCGCAAAGGGGGACCAATCCATTGTTAATGCCAATGGTTTTAGAATGGGATGGCCAACAAGCTCATAAAGGCATGATGATCAAGTATACACATCATTTTGGTCATATAGTACGTATAGTAACACTTATGGTTTGGATTTAGCTTGGGGCTAGAGGAATTAGCCACCGGTTAACCGGTCTTGTTATGGAAAATACTTAGAAGAATAACAGTCTTGTCATTGTATTTTCTCCTTGAAGTAAGTTGGACAACTTCAGAAACAGACTTCCTGAAGGGCAAGCACTTTATAAATACCTTTCTTTATGAGTCACAGCAGAAGTGGCTAATTCGAATCTACTAAGATACATTATAGATGTACTGTGCCTTTAAATAAAATTCCCCTCTGTATGATATATTTGCAGTCTTTGGTGTCAGGTTCCTCTGCAGCACACAGTGAGTTTGCTCTCCTCTCTTATCACCCCCCCCCCCCCGCTCCTCCATGTCCCCAGTTTATTCAATCCCTGCTGCTACCACTGATCTGCCAGCTGCTGCTGCGAGTCTGTCCCCCCCTTCCTCGACACAGCTATTACCTCCCAGCTAGATCAGTATCACAGCAACAACACCAAAAGGTTCCCCTGTTGGCAGAGAGCTCCCCGCGTGCCTGCTTTGCCCATATTTGTACAATGCAATGTCATGACACTGGGAGGCCTGCCTCGCTTTCACATTCTGTACCAAATGGTGCCCGGCTTTGATGCTTGAAGCAGAAGACAGAAGGATGGCTGCTGGCCATTTATTTTAATGGTTCTCTGATGTTCCTCTAGAAATCAAACATTTGTGTTTGAATGTATGGAAAGCATACCAAACCTGCACCTCACACCATCCTCCAAGACTGAGCAGACCCTCAAAAGAGTGTGTGTGTAAAATTGTGAATAAAAGAGAATGTTTATTTTAGCCACTGTATGATATTGTAATTTTTACTCCTACAAAATTTAAGATAATTTGTATTCGTGATTTAATAATTGTAATAATGGAAAAAAGAAACAAAAATAAGTTAGAAAAAAAACAAAAACATGGCTCCTCCTTTTCAGGTGCCTGAAAATATGTAGCCGCCAGGCCCAGACTGGCCATCTGACGCACCCATACTTTCTTAGGATGTGAGAAAGAGACCTCAAACTCAGCCTCTTGGAGGCTGGTTGGTCAAAAATCTTAATTCTCATGCATAAATGGTCAATCTCAGTTGTGATACAAGAAACAACCTATAAATGGTGGTACAAAATTCCTTCTGACATAAAAGATTTATCCCGAACGACCAGACAGGTGCAGGAGATGTCTTTAGGCTCCTGGCACAAATATCCACATACGGTGCAGCTGTCCTAAGTTACTGGAATATTGGGGAGCAATAATCAAGGTGTTGAAATATAAGGGTTTCTTATCTGCAGTGGTAGGAGGTGTACAACTTATTGCTTAAGGTCTCTTGGTTATAACTTGGTTATAACTCACAATTATAACATATACAGCAATTGGCCGCACTGATGTCATTGGTGGCCGCTAGGCTTAAAGTGCCAGGGCCATCTCTTAGTCCCCAGTCCAGCCCTGGTAGCCATCGCAGGTCCCATGGGCTGCTTTAATTTTTTGGATCTGATTCATAATATGAGGTATGAATTTGTAAACCTGATTATTCATGTTCTAACATTTAACATACATTATCATCCAAATGTTGGGGTTTCTTCATCTTTTCGTCGAACAGCATCAAGTACACGATGCATTTCCTTTCTAAGTACAATTTTTTGATTTCTCATGAAAAGCGGTGTCAGAGATTATTTGCCATGTTCCCTTGGAATCATACTGTCCGAGACCTGAAGGGCATTTCAAGGTCAAGAACGTCAGAGCTGGCCAGATGCACTGTGTTACCTGTACCCAGTGTACTAGCAGTTTTGCAATCTTGTCTTGAACAAAACAGCTCTCTGTATCTTTCCATCATCTGAAATCATTCTATCTGGGACAGCCGCCAGTTCTCCAGCAAGGAAAATCTTAGAAAATCCTGTTCACTGCTGAGGTATTAACCCCGTCACCACCAGAGGAGCCAGCAGTACATTCCAACAAAGGTGAGTTCAATTTAAAATTAACATGTGGATTACTGAAATAAAATGAACCTCCAGAAGAAGTTCATTAGGGCTAACATACTGTCAGCTGACTGATTGGTTATACAGGTGCTTCAACATACGGTAACATAATCCAAAGTTGTGGTAAAGCTACATAAACATGTACACAGTTTGATATAACGGGTGAATTCCTCCGAACAAAATGTAAATCTATCATAAGTACAAGTCTACAGAAAACAAGAAATTAGAAGTCGGAAGAAATGTTTAGAGTCCGTTTACCAAGTATCTTGTAGTTACATATATCTAATATAAACAGCGTCCCTAAAAGCCAAATTAAAAACAAGCAGTGGTATAGCTCAAACCCCACTGAGGCTAACAGCACATCAGGACACACTTGGGACATTGTCAGATTTGCTCTGGATAGGGCAGCTAGGGCAATCCTTCTGATCTCTTTGTTGCCCTCCTGCTTCTATCTAGATCTCTATGTTCTACCCATTTCTGGCCCCTTTCCTAACCCACGTGTGGCTAGCTCCCCTCATGTGGTCTATCTCCAACCTCACTATCTCCTATATGAAGATGGAAAGGATGATTTCTGAATTAGCATTCGTTGGAATTTTGCAGCTATGTCTCGGAAGTACATGTACCACATCTTGAACAAAAAAAATGTATACAGACCCACATAAAATAACGCAAGAGGTTAATTGCCAGAATTTAATTATAGTCGGAGCCAGTTAGCTATCTATTATATACTTAGATTTAACTATGTATCCCACACAAGTTTAACTATGCTGGTTGGCAGGAAGGTTCCAGCTTCCTTTATTATTCACCCTTAATATATTACACTAATACAGTGTCAGGGTATTCATTCAGATGAATACAACACTTCACATGCCCAAATACAACGTACAATGCTCCTGGAGCTGGGATTGTGTGCTTATTGCTCTGTCTAAAGTCTTTGCTGCTTCATAAACCAAGCTTAATGTGAACCTGCCACCTACACTGTTCTTGGCATTAATGTTGTATTACTCAAAACTATCTAAAGCTTGCGCTTTCCCTGTTCACTTCAGTTAGAGTAAAATTGTTTCAGAATTCCTTGATTGAAAAAGCAAAGTCAATTTTACTTTAGCACGACTGAGTTCAATGTCAACATGGGGTAAAAGGTACTTAATTCCCATTGTCTGGTCCGGTGTGAACCATTACGGCTCCCTCCTGTCTCTCATAAGAAGCCTGAAGGGGAGACCTCCACGTCGGCCAGCCTGGGAAGTCACCGGGTATCCCGCATGCTTTCTAGTCCTGGGCTTACTTTCCCACCCCTCACTAATGTTCGGTTTATATCAAGGAAGGGGTTAATCATGCAAATTGTATAGGCTACAGGTGCTGTAAAGTACCTGGTCTGCTTAAACGTCTAGAAAACAATTCAACATGGCCGCTCCACAATAGATTGAGATAACTAAACGTCCATATAGCGTTTTGCCATATTGCATAACACTTTAATTTTTAGTCTGATTGCTACCGTGTGAGATAAGCTTGGCACGAAAAGAAAAGGGCTCGGTTGATTTTAAAGTGTACAAGATCTGTGGGGTTGACTTGTCTGCAGGACAGCTGTACTGAAATAAATACCCAAAGATGCCCTTGAACACCCTTTAATACAAGAAGGAGTTAAATGTTGACATCCCAGCATGCTATGCTTCAGTTATGAGCTACCAACACAAGAATTATAACCAGGGATCGATGGAACACCCAAAAGCACAGCTGCCTTCCCCCGTTTTTTACGTTGTAGGCTAGCTACAAAGGGAGTATCAGTTTTCTTTTGTCAAGCAGCAGGTTCTTTGTTGGAGCGTCCCCCATTCACCTATTCCACTCTTGCCAAAAAACCAGACTGTGGAAAAGATGAACACGCATGATGAGTTCCTGGGTTACTGGGCAGTACTTGGCCCTTGGAAAGTGTTTTCCAACTCATTGACATGGTTTGCAAACATATCCGCTGCTAATTGCAGACGCGGTGATGAGGAAATTACAGAGGTGGTTCATGGTGAAAAACAGTTAATTCTGGGACTGCTCCGGTACAAATGCTGATGCCTTAATTCTTGATTCCGCTCAGGAATATCCTTGCAGAATAATGAAATATCGGTTATCTAGGTGGTATGAATTAACCCCAAGGACATAGCAATAATCAAACAAAAAAATGGCATCCTACAATAAACTTTGGAAAGAGTGTAAGATAATGAAATCACCACCGTTCAAGAGCTGGGAAAGCAAGTAATCCCAAAAAAGAGAAGTCATTTACTCCTTGACTAACTGACAGGGTGGTAGAAAAGTGGAACATGCTTCCAGAAGAAGTGGTTAAAGGCTAATTCAGAAAGGAACGTTAAACATGGATGGGGTAGGCATATGGATATTCTACATCTATGATCGGATCAAGAACTGACTGAGGTTTTAAAGATTTTACAGCAGGAAAAACAGGGAGACTAGATGGGCCAAATGGTTCTTATCTGCTGTCAAATTCTAACCAGGGAAATATGAATCAGACCGTGTTATATGGCTTAATAAACCCAACAGCCAGGGTGAACATTTCCCTTCCAAGCCATGCTTACAGGACTAATGTTTAAATGAATCTTTTGAAACCCACTAACCAAAACAGGAAAATATATATTATTCTTGAGGGTTCCCTCACACAATTGGATCCCGCATATATTTCCTACCTAATCTCACTACCCACACACTATTAATTTAGCTTTAAATGCGTTTCAAATATTGCAAAGCGAAATTCTACATGGGTCCACCCTGCAGTGCTAGTGTTGATACGGTAATGGAAACGTACAAATGTATTAAAGAAGTCAAACCTAGGGAAGAAAATTCATATTTTGTGAAAGTTACTTGGCCTTACTGCTATTCAGATACATGATGGATATTACTCCCAGCCCATAATACTTCCATTAAAAAAATATATATATATATATATTAAAAAATACATTTAATTTATAGCCGCAATTTATATATTGAGAAACTGTCCTCATGCAACAAACTCCTGGAATCTGCAATGCAGTTGCAGTACTGAACATTCAGAAAAATACTTATATTGGAGAGAATGATCCAGAAACACACTACAAATTATAACTGGCCCTGGCTCTTTAGGGCCAATGGCGATAAATAACATACGCCTGGCCACATGCTGGATACATCCAGCACGTAATGCCCTTACACATGAGTAGCAAGTATCTCTAAGACAGCGGCACACTAAAGGGTGTAAAAAGTACATGGACGTTGCATTTGCTCGCTGTGCCGGATGGCTAGTCCAGGCCTGGTGTGATCCCTACCAGAAACAATACAGGTATATAGATTACAATCAATATTACATAGCTATTACACCAAAGGTATAAATACATATTTATGTACATGTTTAATTATTTTATCACACAAAACTAAAAGCTCCAGACCATCCAAGTGCTTCAAGAAGTGTAAGGCAATGCTCTAGATGACACTTAAATATGGATAGGCAGGTTACCAAGAAAACAGAAAAGTCCTTAGCAAAATCAAGCGGAAAGGACACAGTGTGATAGGAGTCTGCCTTTTTTTTGGCACATGAAGACACTTCTGACCATGTAGGCAGAACTTGTTAACGGAAAAATTCCCTACTGAACTTTCGCGCAAGCTTCCAGTAGGAAAGTATTTCCTCGACCACAGAGGCCCCAATTAAATACAAAGCCCACAGCAGGCCCACTGGAATATATGTTCAGCCCGAATCATGCACAAATGTGCCACAGCCAAACAAAAAGCTGTACGCAACAGGCTTCGCTTGGCACACACCGCGTACGCTTTCTCAAAGCCGTTCCAACCGCCTTTCTATGTTTCACCAGAGTCTTGTAAAAGGTCGGTGAAACATGGTTCAGTTGGTAAAAATAACTGGGAAAAAAAAACATTCCCCAATTCACTGAACAAACAGGCAAGTTCTCAACAAATATATAGCCATATGCCCCAAATCATTTAGCTGTCAGCCATGATGTGATGACGGTGAACACAACCTGCAGCATTCAGTATGCATATCCCTTATTACCAAGCGCTAGATCCAATTACTGGACTCAACAAACCTTGGACAGGAAACCTTTAAATCATTCAAAGCAAACAATCAAAAAAAACCCAAAAAATAACCGCATACCCATACATGAACGCTAATAAATATATATATATATATATATCTTTAAAAATGATGCCCTAAAACCTAGAGCATAGAGCTGTTCTCGTGGTTTAGAGCCAACCAATGCTGTGTTTGTTTCTATAAAACCGTAGAAACAAAGATCAGAATGATTTCTTTACATGTTAATGTTTTCTCTCCCCAATTGCCTATTTGTTATAGTTGCGACAAAACCACAGCCACAAGAACAATTTAAAATAATTATGTTTCAATTATTTTGGTTACACTTTTGACAGCAAACTTTATACATCTTTATAACTTTTTTAATTTTCCACCATCCCTCATCGTTGGAAAGGGGATGCTTGCAAGTTTCACCAGTAGCCTTCCCAGCACTATATGACTGGCATCGTATAGACATACTGATGGTTTTCCTTTTAAGAAACAGTATCCAGAAGGCGAAAAACACAAGTAGCCTGCCAAAGAACTAAAAAGCCGTACAGGAGTAATAAATGCGGACTTACATAGTCGTGGAACGCCTTGGCTTCACTTGAATGTTCACATGTCTCCCGTCTGTCCGGTGCTGCACAGTACAGATCCCAGAATACACTGCAGAATATGATACATTATAAGTAGATTAAACTTAAAGTACAACTATAGTTCATGTTCTATTATAAGCATAACATATGTTTGTTCTGCTAAAATCATTCACTGCTATACCTTTGCATGGCTCCATTTTTCTTTATATACTAATTGGGGGGCCTGAGCTGGTTGATAGAATACAGGACTAGCCATGTGGCCAGGTGACACGGCTACCAGTGGGAGAATGGGGCAAGCCCAGGTAGGTGGTGGAACGCAAGTTCCACCAAATCCTGAAATCAGAGGTTCTTTATGTAGCCCTAAATATAATCTAGGCCGTTCAACACACAGATGACGACCAACCATGGTGACAGCAAACCACAAAACTTAAATTTAGATTTTAAGGGCATGGTCTGTAACTAGGCTTATAGAGCTACAAGCAGAACACTCATCTGAAGCATAACTTAGTCATCTCATATAACAACATTAAAAAAAAACATTTTTTTGATGAAGCTTCAAAACTCTGGTTTAATCAGTGGATGAGCAAGCAGATAAACATTTGACGTCAGTGGTGGGGATTAGTGTAATATTTTCAGGACCTCAGCTATTAAACAAGGATAAATCCAATCAGCTCTCATTATAGGTTATAGCGGGTTCACTTTTATGTAGGTACCACAGATATGACCTGGAGACAGTGGTCATAAATAAGCATTTTGTTGCTCTGTTCTACACACTCTGAATCATAGTGTTCTAACCTTTTGGATTGAGTGGAAGGCTTGTTGCGTACAAAATGCAATAAAATTATTTTAGTTCCATAGATGCTGCTAGAGATTGATAAAAAAAAAAACTAAATCCCAATGGAGCACCAATAAATAATCTTGAAATTTCTGTCTCTCTCATAATCGATGGGTCCCTAGTGTAGAAAAGATACCATTATTTACGAGCATTTTCTATTGTAGTCAGAACATAGACAAGTCACAGCTTCTCTCCAAGGCGGCATGAATGGTTCTGGGTTCCCAAGAGCCAAATCAAACACAGAAGGAGAATCGAGATCCTACACTTTGAATCAAATCTGCACAGATTCTTCTGTGAATTGCAATTTGTTTAATTAGTGCTATTGAGAGCAGCTATTAATGTAGTGGTGACAATCCCAGCCCATAGGAAACCCTCCATATTATGATCTGATTACAGTCTGCCTGGTCGGTAAAACCACCCAGCACAGAAAAATGCAAGATTTTCTTGTAGTGGAGTAAATACAGTTTCAATTGTCGAATTAAATGTGCTGCTTGACCTAGTCTGCCAACTAAATGCAGCATTACGTATATCATCTATAGTTTTAGGTGAATGCTCAATTCTCACTTGACAGAAAGGCAGGAGCTTATAGGTGTTGCCATAGAAGCTGTAATGATTCTTAAATCTTTTGTGTCGTTATACCTTCAAAGGAAAGAATGAAATGACAGATCTGCTTTTTTTTGTAGATTCTTTTTTTCTAAATATCTTAAAGCGATAAATGAATGTTTTGTCTAGAACAGTACTTTTAATGAAGATTACAAATGATATAATCCCATATTATTGTTGTAATATAATATGTATTATGTAACACGCTGCTTTGTTAGATTTAGGTAATGAAGACATGTTGCCAAAACGGTTAAAGGAAAATGAAGCTTACCACCACCACGAGTGTAAAAACCCAGGAGGTTCGCCTAATGTGATATTTTTCTCCCATCGTATCTGTAAAATATATGAAATACAAGTAAGGCAAAGTTTAAAAAATAAATAAATACATATTCATTTTCTAGTGGATTGGGCTTAGCTGACAGAGCTAGAACACATATGGCAAAAACATTGTATTATGTGAAAACTATGATTGCTTTGAAATAGAATATAACACGATAAAATTAATTGTTAGAAATAATATGATGGGACTTTACAATCTGGGGTAATTTTTATACTCTACATGGGACAGTCCAACCGCACGACCACAACGGTTTTTGTGTGGCTTCCAATCTTCTTGAGAAAAGCTTCGGGTTTATATCACATCCAGTCGTGATATTCAGTTGGTATTGAAAGCCAACACATTTTTCCCGTACAACACAGCTCATAATTTGCACAGTTGGACTCTCAAAACCACTGATTCGGTCGCTCTGAAAATGTTCAAAGCAGGCATTTGCATCATCGCAGCTGTATAGAAATGATGTCAATAATAACACAAGAGCACATGTAACACTTCAACATGTAAATCGCGTACACTGTGTGGTGTAAAAAAAAAAAAGTGAGACGATTGACACACAGCATACACACACTGTTTAACACGGTGTACTGTGACACATTTCAGAGGGAGGTTATACGTGATATGCCTCACAACAGTCCCACTGTTATTGTTGTCTATGGAGAGCATTTGTCACTGACAAAAGCATGGGGCATATAACTGAATTTCCCAGGTAGCCTAAATTTGATTTCTCACCTATATAACATTAATGTACTTTTGCTAGTGAACATATATATGTGTCAGACTTGGAACAAGAGAAGCTGTTTTAGGGGTGACAAGCTGTGTAGCAAGAAAGGGAACTTTGAGAAATAATATACAGTATAAATCAAAGATAACCTGTCATTTGTATCAGCCGCAAAGCTAGCCGCGGGAAGACCCAAATATTACGCTGCCACTGTTTGCCCCAACCCTGTGAGGCGATTTAATGCAGGAAAAAGTAGACCAAGCTAATTGAGAGAGTAAAAAAAAAAAAAGAGTAAATAAAATGTAGAGTGTATTTTTATATAGTATAACCAAAATAATATAACATAACCAATTACAAAAAGGACCAGCGTTTTTCCAGTGTTTAGGATGTTAATTATCCATGTCTATGCTTGTCTGTTTTTCCCTGGCGAGTCAGACCATATCTCAGGTGAACAGTGGGATATCCTATGTGTCTTTTCAGCAGACCCCCAACATTTCAGGTGTACAAACCATGACACCTGTGTCGGGAGCATGGCTAGAGGCAGCGAGCAGACAAGGCCAGAGGAGGGAGTGGGTATGGTCAGGCAACTGCACGTCTATTGATTTTAGGGGATCAGAGGATCTCATCAATTGGCCCATGATCCCAACTGTCCGCAAAAAGTAAGCCAGCAAGACAGGAGAGCAGGACAAAAAAAAAAAGATACGAATTCTCCAATGGTCAGATTACGTCTAAAAGATGGTCTCAAACCAATGTGTGTGTAAAATCAAAACTGAGATCCGGCAAAGAGGCCTTATAAGAATATAAGCTCATTCTAAGACTCTTAAAACATTAACCCTTTTAAAGCCCACCATAAAGTTTCTATTGTAGTCAGTCACTAATGCTTGCCACTAAATGGTTCTAATAGCAGTCCCCGTGAAAACCATTACTCCTTAGGAGGTACGGATATTCTGAATTGTTAAGTGTAATCAAGAAGGGATTTCAGCTGTGATATACTAGTGATAAAAGCGCCAGCTGGGTTATCATTAAGTTGGAGTAGAATATGGAATGTTTGACACTAATAAACATATTTAAGAATCCCTGCTAAACCTGGACTATGATCAGTTTGACAAATGTAGATTGGGTAGTCTTGCTTTTTTAAACTTCACTGAAAAAAGAAAAAAAAATGGAGTGTCCTTTATATAAGGCTGTTAAACTCCAGCAATAACGCCTGGAGCCAGAAAAAAAAGGATTCCCGGAGCCTGCTTCCTTCATCCACTTGCCACGTCTTCTGTTACAAGGATAATGGAGCCCTTATGCTAGCTAAAAGCAGGTAATAAGGAAAGTAATGCAGTTGTCCTACAGCTGCTGCTCTGTTCTGGATCCTGCTGCGAGTACAAGTGTTATGAGCAGGTAATCTTAGCTTGGAATGGCAGCACTCTGCTGGGTTTCACACCTATTACTTCCTTCGTACAAAGTGGGAATTAGACCCTTCTGCCACATACTGCACTTAAATATTACAGGTAGAGCCGAGCACTTGGCATCACAACAGAGAGAAGGTATTACTGTGTTACAATAATATCTTCTATTTATATGGCAGCCTTAATTGAAGTGCACTATTCAGCTGCACAGTGAAGCAGCCACCTCACAGGTAGAACAATGGGTTCTGCAGCTCATTTTCTTTTGGCATCATGTGAATTCATTAAAAGGTTTAGTCTGAAAATTAAACGAATGACATGTCATACGATTCACTCATTTAAGAGACTCAACAATATACTACACCTTTGGACATACGAACGAACTTCGCCAACGGCCATCCTATCAAAGTATGCAAAAGCATGATTTCAAATTATTTCAAATTAAATTTATAAAGCGCCAACATATACAGCAGTGTTGTGTAAGTTAGCTGGGTTGACAAATAACCTCAGTGAAGCATTATCTGAAATAAATGGCAATGGAGGCTCTGCTTGCAAGTGCTTTCTCAGAACTAGTTGTGTGATGTCTGCCAGCTTTACATGAATGTATAGTGTGATCTTTTCATTTCCCACCAATGCAATAGTGCACGGCCATAGTTTTGTGATCTGGACAAACACTGTTGGTATCGACAGGAGATGACAAGGTAAATTGACCAATGATTTTATATACGTAGGTATATATCTGCTTTCGGCCTGGAGGCTCCAAGAATCCCAGCTGAATACTGCACCCCCAGCCTTGCAAAGTTCTATTTGTGTAGAAATATACAAAAACTGATTTTTGGGGGGGCAAAAATTAAACAGGCCAGATATAAAAGGAAACCCTGACAACTTTTGAAGCAGGGACATCTACCTGACCCTTCTAGCACAATCTACAATGGGGAGGGCTGCACAGGCATGGAAAAATAGGTAGTTGGGGTGAGAGTGGTAGGTGATGGGACCACTAGGACACTACAGTCAAACAAAGACTGGCACCATTAGAACGTTAACTGGTATAAGGCTTGTATGATGACACTGCACAGCTCTGCGGAATACGCTGGTGCTATGAAAAATAATATTATTCATAATAATATGTTCCTGTGAAATACACACAGTTCTCTAGTGTAGGTCAGTTTGTTGGGTCTCCATTACACTCATCAAATCGTGCTCTTGTCTGGAAAGTGTTAAAGAGTGATTAAGTTTAATTACTGGCTTTTGAGCTAATAAAACAAAACACTGCTCAAAGTTTGCCCTCAGCACTGCTTAAGTCTGTTTGAGACGTCGAAATTATTTAGTAAAAAAAATCTGGTTTGTATCCGCTCCCGTGAGATACCTCCTTTAATTGAGCAGTTTACGTGACTGTATCCCAATATCTTTTACACTCTTTTGACCATGGACTTCTTTATGTAAGATAACATGTACTCCTCCGGTTTGGCAGCTGACCTCCCTGATTCCTGCCAAGCCCAGAGGAATAGTTTTATGGCTCAGAATGGTCATAAAAATATACTTTCCAAAGGTTCAGGAGGTTTTAGCACCACTTGTTTGTCTCATAAAATTCTGCAATTCACAGTGAGCTGACCTTCATCATTCAACAAGACACTGCAGGCTGGAGGTTAGCTGTAGGTAAGAGCAGGGTTCTACAGAAAGATCAGTGCAAGCAGGATATGGCGTTGTATGTGACAAAATATCTTAACCAACCGATGGATCAATTCTAAGATGCCACCTGGATTATGTGCTGCAGAATATGATGGCACTATATACAAAAGTGTGCAAAAGTTTTAGCAAAGTGTGAAACAATCGGAAAAGTAGGAATGCTTTTAAAACTAGACATTTGAATAGGTTATTTTTAGCATTTAACAAAATGCAAAGTGGGTGAACATCCAAAAAAAATCAAATAAAATTTGCTGTGACTACCCTTTGCTTTCAAAAAAGCATCAATTCTTCTAGATACACTTTCAGAAAGTCAGGGCTTTTGTAGGCACATAGTTAGGTGTATGATTAAACAATTATACCAAAGATATGCTAATGATCATTATTTTAATATCCAAGTTGAAAGACAATGCTTAACTGAAACAGAAACAACTGTGTAGGAGGAATAAAAGACAATGAGGAACTGCCAAACAAACTAATAAAATTAGGTTGCAGAAGACAACTTAGTGTCAAAAGTAACCAAGGCAGAAATTCCAAGCAAACAGGGGCTTCCAGATGTTCTGTCCAAGCTCTTTAAGAAGCACAACAGAACAGGCAATGTAGAGAACCATGTATGCAGTGGTCTGCAGATGAAAGAAACATTGTGCTTACTTCCTCACAATCGGAAGATGTCCAGCAGTGCCACTTGCTCAGCATTGGCAGAAAAGAACGGGACTCTCATACAGCCACCTGGTGTCTGGTGAGGTCTGGTCAGAAGTGGTCTAGAAGCTGTCTTCATGGAAGACTTGCAAAGTGGAAACAAGGCCAAGGGACTCAACTATTTATGAAAATACAGGTACTGAAGTACAGAAAAATGTCAGCAGGTGCTCTGGTCTGATTAGTCAAAATTTTAAATATTTGGCTGTAGCAGAAGGCTGTTTGTTTCGCTGAAGGGATGGGGAGCGGTACAACAATGGGTGTTTGCAGGCAACCCATTGGGGCTACATTTCTGCAATGGAGTTGGGGGTTGGTCAAGATTAATGGTCTCCTCAATGCTGAGAATTGCAGGCAGATCATCTGATTGGCCCCAAATCTATTCTGCAGCATGACAACAACCCCAAACATACACACAAGTTCTTAAGAACTATCTTTAGTGTGAACAAGAACAAGGAGCCTTGGAAGTGATGGTATGGATTTCACAGAGCCCTGATCTCAACATCATCAAGTCTGTCTGGGATTAAATGAAGAGAAAGAAGCACTCGAGTTCCTTAACACCAATGTCTGATTAAGCTCTGAGTTTTTAAATCAGGCAAAGCAGGCAGACAAGATGGACTGAATTGATCTTATCTATTGTCAGATTTTATGCTTCTTTGTTAGGGTATGAACAATTTACAGTTACATGATTTAGCCTGGTGCTAGAAATAAGAATTTAGGAGACATCCTAGTGACCCCAATCTAAAGATGTTTCAGCTACGTTAGTCAGTCACTTTGACAGATGTACCAAAATATAACATATGCCAAAATATATACACCAACCCATTACATGACAATAAAGCTGTAACTGACATTTAAATGCCTAGGAACAAACTACGTGACATTTTCATAGGGTAATATATTCAGTTTCTCGGCCCAAAAGAAGGCCAAGGAATTCCTTGGTCCTCTTGTTAAAGGATTGTGGTGGCATCTACAAATTTATGTTATGTTATATATGAAATGCCTACCAGGCTGCTGATGCAGGGACTTCAATGTACAGGGTGCAGGAGGATTATAGCTATTTAACTAAACATACACTATATAGGAACTATATTGGATTTACGCATTAATACTATGAGGAACCCAAATCTTACTGTTCTCCCAACCGACCTTAAAATGAAAGCCAAGGCTTCATTCAGTGTTACCAACACAATGATTCACATCCTTTCTAAAACAGCGTTTGGTAGGACCTTAAAAGACTAAATATACCCTCAAATTGGAAATGGTTTATATTTCTTTGCAAAGAAAAAAGCTAAAGTTCAAAAGACAAGGGTCTATGTTGAGGGCATGAAGGCTGTGAACGTCTGCACTAGAAGGGTTATGTATAGAGCAATTCGGGTTCAAAGCAAAGGTTGAACAATCAAAAGAACATTCCTATGGGTGCTATGGTGACTGCACTACTTTTAACACTTTCTCTCCCTTAATCATTTATGACTGTGGTTGTATGATTTTTCTGAATATTAACCTTTAACAAAGTATTTTAAACCTCAGTAAGCCCCGTTTTAGGATACGTCCGGCACTTTGAAATTCTGATTTTGTTTTCTAATCAAACAACCAGATCTGCATCTGTCTGGAGATCTGATGTTGTCTAGATTATGGGTAAGTAAAATACACCTATATATTGGCAAGCTTCTAAGAAAAAAAACAGGTTGCAGAGGTTATAAATCAAAATGAAAGTAACTGCATTCAATTAGGTATAGCTCTGTGTATGATGTATCTTTGTGTTTTATGATGTATATTTGTGTTGACAAATGAGAGAATCTGAAATTAAATTTCACATGCTTTATATGAAATCTGAATGAAATTACTATGCTTTCCAAATAGGCACATCTGTGTTTAGGGGGGTAACAAGAGGCGGTGCTGGCCC
>VKOC01018759.1:0-10330 GCA_009364415.1 Spea multiplicata | reverse complement strand
CCACCCACCTGGTTACTAAGTAAATCGCCTTCCCTTTCTATACTGTCTAACCCGGTATTTATTCCCTCCCCCCCCATTCCTAGTTTAAAATCTCCTCCAACCGTCTAACCATTCTCTCCCCAAGCACATTGGACCCTCTTGCATTTAGGTGCAATCCATCACGACTATAGAGATTGTACCCCAAAGCAAAATCAGCCCAGTGCTCTAAAAACCCAAAGGTTCCTTCTTACACCAAGACTTCAGCCATGCATTTAGCTGCCTAATCTCCCGCTGCCTTTCTGGTGTAGCGCATGGCACAGGTAGTATCTCTGAGAATACTACCTTGGAGGTCCTTTTCTTAATCTTACTACCCAAGTCCCTAATATTACCTTTTAGGACACTCCATCTTCCTCTTACTATGTCATTGGTGCCAATGTGCACCAAGACAGCTGGATCCTCACCAGCCCCTCCCAATAATCTATCCACTCTGTCCGCAACATGCCGAACCCGGGCACCCGGGAGACAGCAAACCATTCGGTTGCTGCGATCAGAGCTACAGATTACCCTGTCTGTTTTCCTGATTATTGAATCCCCTACCACCACAACCTGCCTGGGCTTTCCTTCCTTTCGGATCCCCTGCACATTGGATGAGCTGCTCTCCCAGCTGTTAGAGAGAACAGCTTTTTCCTACCTCTGAGTCTGCCTCCCCAACGTGCTCACTTAAAAGGGCAAATTTGTGGGGAGGGAGAGACTCTGGGCTGGCTTGCCTCTTCCTCTTCCCTTCCCCACTGCAACCACGTCTTACTGTTACCCAGCTATGTCCCTGACTCCCTTCTGACTGATCTCCTCCCTCATTGCTAGGGGCCCCATCTAAACTTTGCTCAGTGAGCAACAGACTCCTTTCAAGGTTGTCAATCTCTCTCAGTGTTTCAATGTGCCTCTTCAGAGCACTAACCTCAGCTTCCAGAGAGACCAATTGATCACACATACCACAGCGATATGGACCCAGGAACTGCTGTTCCAAGCATGCATACATATGGCATGATGTGCACTGAGTGAAATCTCCAAGCTTGCTCATACTTTATAAAGGGACGCGAGCACAGAATTTAAACAATTGCTTTATGTCACTTACCCTCCTTTCTCTTGCACTCATGTGTTGCACGAATTGCTGTGGTGCACAAACTAGTCACTTACAGACAGCAAGTCACTTAGAAAATGCAAGCCCCTTACAATGGGCAAGCTCTGTGAATTTAACCACTTCCTTATATACAGAGCAACACAGTTAATTGATTATAAACCCCACCCTTAACTAATTACACTATAGAAAATGGGAGAGAAAAAAAACCAAACAGTTAATGCAAAACACACAGTTTTTTTTTGTTTTTTTACCACAAACCCTTCAACCCTCTTGTTGCTGGTTGAGATACAAACCCACTGTTGGTATACTTATAATACCACTTCTCTGCCGCTGCTGTGGTGCACAAACTGGTCACTTACAGAAAGCAAGTCACTTAGAAAATGCAAGCCCCTTACAATGAGCCAGGTGAAGTTGGGTGTGTGGTAACTGATGGAGGTGCAAACATGGTGAAAGCGCTGCAAGGTCATATTGTTGGTGTGCTCTGTGCAGCCTACATCATCCAATGTAGCAGCATAGTTCAGTCATGCTGCAGAAAGATCACTGGGCAATTCCGCCACAGTGTTAAGGCTAGCCAACTTTTGAGGGAAGAGCAAGAGAGGACAGGTCTTTAACAAGATGTGAGTACGCGGTGGAACTCCACTTTAGATATGATGGAGAGGATTTTGGAGCAGCAGAGGGCAATCCATAATCTTGCATCAGAGCACAATATTGGGATTAAATCTCCATTGAATAGGGAGGATTGGACTGTGATCGCTCAGCTAGTGGCAGTCCTTAAACCATTCAGGGATGCCACTGAAAATTTAACATCAAACACTGCCAGTCTGGGCCAGGTAATCCCAGTGTTCTCCCATCTAGGCAGCAAGATGGATTTGTTCCTTGAAAACCGTGAGGCTGTTCAAAGTGGCAATCTACGTAGCAGCCATAGTCAAGAAGCAGAAGGATCTGCTAAAAGTATGCCTTCGCAAACGAATGGAATAAAGTCCCGAAATGATGCTAGAGTGCCTCTGCAATCCAAGGATTAAGGGAAAGCTAGCAATCAAATTGAATGTTCTTAGTAGCTACCGGGAGGGTAGCTTCAAAATTCAAAATGTGCGTGACTGACAGCATAAAAGGGGAATGCTGTCCGAGGAGGTAGAAGTGCAGGAGGAAGAAGAGATGATGTTGTCTGCTACTCCTAGTAGCAGCATTAGCAGCATTGATGCAAGCAGCACAACACCGCTGACTGGAGCAGCTGCATTTTGGGAAGAAGTATAGTCGGACCCACTGACAGAGCTAGCAGAAAGGAGAGTAATGCTGCTGAAATTGTCAAACTTCGTATTCCGCAAATATTTGCCCGTTCCTGTCTTCTTTTCGGGCGAATATTCGTGGGCATTCTTCGTGCTCGTTTCATCCTTGTTTTCTCCTGGTTGCCTAGCAGGGGTTAATACGAGGTTAAGAACACATCGGAGCAGCAGCAGCAGCAGCAGCAGATGCGTTTGCACCATGAGGGTACATGTTTGCGACTCTATTGGTTGCCGGAAGGGGGCTGGTCTGGCATCAACAAATGAATGAGAGTGAAAAGATAGTGAAAACCAGTCTTAAACCGTATGTTCAGAAGCGTGAAGTAGTTACTCCTGATGAAGCCCAGCAGGCGAAACGCGTAGAGACACAGGATTTTTTACACTTCCAGCTCTTTTCTGATTCTAAGAGAACTGGTTTTTATTTATATATTGATTTTTTACTACTGTATTTGGACCACGAGGACGGTTTTAAATATTTATTTATTTATTGAGATGATATTTATTTATTTATTATAAACCATGTACCTATAGTCCACTGCAGTTGTTTAGGGCTGAGCCCTTCAATAAATTCACTTTTTAAGATTAACCATCAGGTGGGAAATTTATTCTTAAGTATACCTACCAAGAACAACATACATCCACGGATATACACGGAGGAGCAATCATTGTTTTTTTGGACGCTGAACACTCTCAAGACACGAGTAAGTGCATCCACCTTGCGGTGTTCCTTTATTTACGATATCACCCTATGTTGTTTTTTTTTTGTCTCCTTGATTCATTTATATACACGCACGGATCAACGGACATATAGAGCCTTGAAGCACCACGTACACTTGTGAGTGCATACAACATATCTTTACCAGTATTTTTGTTTTACGTCTACACTATTATTTTGTATCGTTTCATTTATTTTTTCGGTTTACACGAGCGCACCAAGTTGGACTGTTCTTATCAACAAATGAATTGCAGAACTGCAGAATGCACTTCATTCGTTGATGACTGTTGGAGTGTGGAACTCCCTGTGATGGGGGCATGCATCAAATTCAAGATTGACACAGGGGCAGATATCTCTGTTATGTCTGAGAAAAGCTTTAAATCATTACCACAATGCCCCATCTTGGAAGCTAGCAGAGCATGTGTCCGCAGCCCAGGAGGGCGTGTAGACTGTGTGGGCAGATTCCTCGCACACAGTGTGTATAAATCCAGGCACTTCACCTTCTGGATCTATGTCATAAGAGGTTGGTGTGGTAACAACCTCCTTAGCCGCACATTGGCTTGTAGATTAGGCCTTGTCTCTAGAATTAATGAAATACAGAGTGACATGTTTGGAGACATAGGACTATTAAACTGTGAACCGGTACGGATTCAACTGAGACCCGATGCTGACCCGATGCTGTCCCTTTGTCTACTCCTCGCAGGATACCATTTCCTATTTTGCCCAAGGTAGAGGCTGAACTGAAGCATATGCAGGCTCTAGGCATAATTGAGGTGGTGACGGAAGCAACCGACTGGTGTGCACCCATGGTGCCGGTAACAAAGAAAAATGGAAAAATCAGAATTTGCGTGGATTTAAAACGTCTGAATGCGGCAGTAAAAAGAGAACGGTATGTCTTGCCTACACTTGAGGATATTGCACCTAAGCTGGTGGGGGCACGATTCTTTTCCACACTAGATGCCTCTAGTGGATTTTGGCAGATCCCCTTAGATCCAGGTAGCCAGAAATTACCTACTTTTATCACCCCTGTCGGGCGGTTCTGCTTCCGCCGCCTCCCTTTTGGCATCTCCTCGGCTCCAGAGATCTTCCAGCGAGAGATGAGTGCTCTTGAGGGACCATGAAGGCGCAGTAGTTGTCATGGATGATATCCTGGTCTATGGCTCTACAGCAGAGGAACATGATCACCGTTTGAAAAAAGTGCTACAGACTATCTGACAGTCTGGACTTAAGCTGAACAAAGATAAATGTTGCTTTAAACAATCTGAATTGCGCTATTTTGGACATCTTGTAAGCAGTCAGGGCATAAGGCCCGATGAAAGCAAAGTACATGCCGTCACAGAAATGAAAAGCCCTACGACAGTGCAAGAACTTAGGCAGATTCTGGGTCTTATAAATTTTCTGGGTAAATTCTTGCCAGATCTATCAACAGTTTTGCACCCGGTGACCGAACTGTTAACAAATGATGTTGCCTGGTACTGGGGTGAACCCCAAGAGAAGGCTTTGGCTCAGGTGAAGAAGATGTTGGTGTCAGCACCAGTATTAAAATTTTATGAGTCTACCAGGACAACAGTGGTGAGTGCAGATGCAAGTTAGTCTACCCCGATGCCCAAGTCAGGAATATGTTGTTTTTTAGTTTAAAATATATGCATATTACCTACCTCCCTGTTGATGGTACCTTTTATATTGTTATGTATTGCTGGTGTTTGTTCTTATTTCTTTAAGGAGGAAGATGTCATGGGAGCAGGCCTGCTAATAAAGTTACAATGAGTGGGAGGAGTCACATTGGTAACTGACTCCAGAGGGAGAGTAACTTACAGCAGCCATGACAGACACTGCCTGTGTGTTATGCTAGATGTTTCATGAATAAAGCAGTTAACAGAAGATCTACTGGAGTGTATATTTCATGACAATGACCACTTGCCTAATATTGTGTAGGCCTCACTTTTGCACCAAAACAGTCCTGACCAATCAAGGTGAAGGTGTGCTGTGGTATCTAGCAGCCAGATCATTTAAGTTCTGTAAGTAGTGAGGTGGGGCCTCCATTGGTGCATTCTGGTGCCATGTGTTCCCCAAGTAAACAACGCACCCGGCCCCAGCCATCCTAATGATGTAAAAGAATACATAATTCATCAGACCAAGCCACCTTCTTCCATTGCTCCGTGGTACAGTTCTTATTCTCATGTGCCTATTGAAGGTGTTTTTTAGGCAGTTGACAGGGGTCAGCATGGGCACCCTGATCTGCGGCTATGCGGCCCCATACACAACAAACTGAAATGCAGTTTGTGTTCTGACACCTTTCTATCAGAAACACCATTAACTTTTTTAGCAATTTGAGCTACAGTAGAATTTGACCAACACGGGCCAGCCTTCGCCACTATGTGCATCAGTGAGCCTCGGCCACCCATGACCATGTTGCCGGTTCACTGCTTTTTCTTCCTTGGACCAGTTTTGATACTGACCACTGCAGACCGGGAACTCCGTACAAGAACTGCAGTTTTGGAGATGCTCTGACCCAGTCGTTTAGCCATCAATTTGGCCCTTGTCAAAGTTGCTTAGATCCTTAAGCTTGCCCATTTTCCTGCTTCTAATACATCAACTTTGAGAACAAAATGTTCACTTGCTGCCAAATATATCCCACCCACTGATGGGTGTATATATATATATATATATATATATAGGGGGAGTTTAAGCAAATGATATGGTCACTATTTCCTATGTCTTCTCTTATAATATATTAATTATATATTATATTGTATATTGTTCTTCAACATACTGGGCCTCAACTGGTGCAAAAAATTCCAACATCACCAAGCAACATGTCTCCCCTTTGACCCTGAACAGTCTGTAAGTGCTACATTTTCCCCCAATCGGCTTATCAGGGCCATCCTAACCCTCATCACGGTCCAGGTTGGAAGGGTCCTTTCAGCAATTTTGAAGCAGCGGAAGGATACTGAAACAAGTGGTGACAGTGGTCGCCTGGGCCACCTAGAGAGAAAGGCCCCTTCACAGTTTCGACCCTTGCCACCCCTGTAGTTACGGCACTAATAAGAATCCGCTAATTGTTATTTTATAGCTTGTGATTATTGTTGAGACATGATATGTTTCACATATGTTTGCTTACTTTTAGGTGTTCAGTGTTACTACTTAGCACTCTAGCCAAAGTTTTCGAAGATGCATTATTAGTATATGGTTATAATGACTTTTCAGGCAAAATGGGCTTTTCTTGGTAGTGTGATTGCCAAATTTCTCTTGTAATCACAAGGAGTGAGTCTTGCAGTAGTTGATGTGGGAGATACAGCAAAAAATACACCAGGGTTTTTGTATACTTGTAGAAAAAAGAAGTCAAGAAGAAGTGGGTGATCATCAGTATCAAAAGCACCAGGGGAATCTGTGAGTATTTAGCAAAAAGTAGAGAACTTTGGTTTTGGCAGAGAGAAAGTCATTTGATACTTTTGTTAGAGGCATTTAGGTAGAGTGAGGGGGTCTGAAGCCAGACTGTAGAGGCTCATGGAGGGAATTAGAGATGAGGAACGTAACTACGTTGTTACACAATTTGTTGTACACAATCCTCTAACCTTAGAGGTAAAAGATAAGGTGGAAATTGGATATAATGATCTTTTAGAATGGGTGTGATTGGAGCATACCATTTTTGATATAATTCCACAGGACAGGCAGAATGGCAGTAATGTGCAGACCTGCCCCGGCTGTCAGAGATCACGGGGAACTCTGATCTCTGACAGCCGGGGAAGGTCTGCGCGATGCACACAGACAACCCCCCTGCTAACCGCACCTTCTCCCGGCTGCAGCGGAAGTTGTCTACGCGAATAGCGTAGAGCTATACACGCTGCCTGGTGCTTAGTCCGGACTCAGAAGTACCGGGGGGGAGAGACAGGAGGATCCAGGTCCCTGCATCGCTGCGGGGATCTGGATCTCAGTCTCATAGTCAGACCTAGTTGAGGTCTGATTATAAGACGAGGGGTATTTTTCAGAGCATTTGCTCTTGTCTTATAATCGAGCAAATACGGTATATATTTATACATATATATTTATTTATCATGTTAACTCACATTTAAGTGTTTCCATCATATCCCCCTGTCACATCTTTCTTACAGGCTATATATGTTAAGATCATTTAACCATGAGTTACTGCTGTCTTTCTGTCATCTTGAACAAGTCTGCCCATTCTCCTGTGATCTCTGCCATCAACAAGACATTTTCATCCACACAACTGCAACTCACTGGATATTTTCTCTTTTTTGGAACATTCTCTGTAAACCGTAGAGGTGGGTGTGCGTGAAAATCCCAGTAGATCACCAGTTTCTGAAATACATTCCACGTTCAAAGTTGCTTAAATCCCCTTTCTTACTCATTCTGATGCTCAGTTTGAACTTCAGCAAGTTGTCTTGACCACGTCTACATGCCTAAATGCCATGTAATTGGCTGATTAGCTATTTGTATTAACAAACAATTGTATACCTAATAAAGTGGCAAGTGAGGGTATATCTACAGTGGAACAGATCCATCATCATGTACAATAAACTGAGGTATCATTATTACTAAATGAAGAGCGAAATATTACCCCAAAACCTAGCAATCAGCTGTTTATGTTTTAAAGGCTGTCTAGTACAGCGTACATTTGTTCCAAGGAGTCCATGTATAAAGTGGGTATAAAGGCAAAAAGGTGATCATTGTTAACCTAATTTGCACATGCCTATCCAGGCTCCCTTGCAGTGGTGGCTCCAGTACAAGATTTCACTGGGAGCAGCAAGTCTCTGGGCTTGTCTGGTGGTTGCAGATTGATGTTTAATAATGCTGCTCCTACCGCCTTTATTTTAAGTGTAAGGGTTGTCCCTCACCTTTACCCCACCACAATTTAAACTGTATGTAATTCCAAGAAAATAAATTTGCAATCATATACTCCATCCATTTCTGTGTGCAAACTCACAACAAACCTTGTGTAAGGCTTTTCAATTTATGTGGCTGTATCCGTCAAAAAAAACCAACAGAAGTTAAAGAATTCTTTAATAGTAAAATTCAGACAAACTTTCAAATATGAACAAACGGGAAGAGGAATTTAAGATTAAATTTTCTCCTGATCTGTGGAGTAAAGCTATAAATAACGCCAAACGGAGTTTGTGTTCGGATTTTTTGGGAAGCAATTTAAGTTCCTACACAATAAAAGTCTCAGAATACATCAGATTGATCAGACAGGTGAGGCGCAGACAGAAAATATGTGCATGTAATGTAAACCATATATACCAAAAGAACAATGACTTTCAGGTAAGAACAGTATGTAGTCAGCAAATCTCACTGCATCCTCAAATACAAAAAGTATATGGAGGATTCGACAGATTGGCCAGTGCCTTCACCATACCTGACACACCGAAAATCAGTAATATGCCATATATTTCACCCAAGTTTCTATGGTCTATAGCTATGTGATTTTGAGCTGTAAAAAAACGTTGGCAAAGCAAAGAATTCTTTTTTAAAATGTATTTCAAATTTTCTTTTTGACAATCCACCTTGCCCTGAAAATTTATACTCAGAAAATGTTCTGAAACATAAAATAAATAAGGAAACATGGTCCTACAGCTCCCCCTGCTGTTTGGTATGAAAGCTGATAAGTTAATCTCCTGACTGTGATCACTTGCACAATTATGATAGGTAACTATTTTTTTTTAAAAAAAAATTCTATATACTTAAAATTGTATATTTTTTAACAACTCCAACTGCTACTATCATTTCTCCTGTATACTGTATATGTCTGATATTTTGATATTTACGGAGGATGCGGGGACGCAATTCAAGGTACCACCGATATTAGACTCTATTGTTGTTATTTTGTCTCAAAGGACTTTGGATACTGCTAAGTTTAAAGTATTGCAGAAGGGTTTATCTTTTGTGCCAGCGGCTATTCCTCATTTGGGAGATATGAAAATTTAATTGTTTAAATTATGTAGATTATTACGTTTTAAATGTTTTTTGCCAACACTAATGATCAACTTCAACTCAAAATCAAAAAAGGTGTTAAATCAAAATGTTGTCCCCCCCAATACCACTAGCTCAGCTATTCAGATTTTTGAGTCTGTCATGTCTAGAGATCTTGACATATTACATCATACTTCTCATAAAAAATATTTTACCCAGAATCTTACCAGAAGCTCTTATTATTTCATCAATACATCAATGAGAATTTTGAAAGTTTAGTCTGGTTATTGACTATTATCCTGGCTGGTTTCCAGCTGGTACCATGCCTAAGAGGGGGAGGTCTGGCAGTGAATCCTGTTTAGCACCCCTTCTGGAGGCTAAATTGGAGGTCCTGGGAGATAACGCGGAGGAGAAATCCAAATTAGAGTTTTCATTAGACCATGTATATCGAGAGTCAGAGGGTTTTAAAAGCCTCCACGCATCTTTCAATTTAAAATCAATGATAACATTTTTAAGCTAGTGAGAAGTTCTATCTACCCCACTGCAGGCATTTTAAAAGTGTCACAAGAGTTTTACCAAAACCTTTATAATTAGAAAGTTATAGATTGTTCCTTTTTAAGAGATACTCTGGGGGCCATAACTAATGTTTTAGGATCTGATGAACAAGCGGTTTTAAGCAGAAAGCCGACGTTAACCAAATTGCACAATGCAATTAAAAGCTTTTCTGCTGGTAAGTCCAAAGGACAAGGTGGAATCCCTGTTGAATTTTATACATGTTTTTGGGAACTTTTAAGGGATGATCATTTTAATATTTTTGTAGACACTTTTAATGCCCAGGAGAAGAGAAGAGGCATCATTTGCAAAAAAACAAACTTGGGAGTAGCTCCAGACCTGAAGTGTAGTAATCTCTCTCCCAATGGGTGATGAAGAGTGTGGGATCTGGTGCAGAAATCCACTAGGTACAAAGGATCAGAAGTCCATAGACCATAAAATCAAAACATGAGGTACATAAATAGGCACAGGGTTGAAACACAGGCTAGACGCTTATATTCTCTCTTTCCTTCTTTATTCACGTCTTTTCACTTCTCTTTTCACTTTCATCTCCTCTACTTTCTATTTGTATCTTTACTTTTCTATTCTCTCATCTGAGTTGTCCTTCATATATTTTATCTCCTTGATAAACCCAGATGAACAAAAGATGAAAACATTTTGCTCTAACTTATATAGCCACACCCCTGGTCACAAACCTGGGAAATTGTCCAGGAACTGGCATAGTAAAAGATGGCAACC
>VKOC01018758.1:0-10648 GCA_009364415.1 Spea multiplicata | reverse complement strand
GCAACAACGGGAACCAACAATGGGAATCTTCATCTTTGAAGGCCACTCTCCATGAAGGGATGAGTGAGCACCCCCTCTCAGAGCTCCCTTGTCTGGAGGCATGCAAGAAGGCTGGCTCTTCTTGGTCCTTACCATACTGCCGAGTCTTCAGGTGGATCCAGCTCCATTGTGGTTATTATCAGTGTACAAAATCCTGTGACTTGACTATAATTCTTTAAAAAAAATAATAATACCGGTAATAGTCACATGTGCCCAGTGTAAACAACAAAGTGGGTCATAAGGACAAAATAAAGAGCCATTAAGGGATATATAAAAATTAAACCAGTGCCTGGAAAGGTCTAAATGTGCATATCTAAACCAACAAAGTGCACCATGTACCCCTCACAGGGACGTATGGGGAGACACACAGATTTCAGAGATTTTCTGTGGGCTCCAAAATCACCTCAGGACCGTTCCCAAGCTTTCCCCCTCCTGCCAAAAGGCCGACAATGTACGCAGCGCTTCGTACAGCACATACAGTCAATGGGCATGACAAGAGCTGCCAGACTAAGATGAACCAATACGTCAGTCAGAGGGGGCCCTGCTCATAAGAAGACAAGCTATAGATAAAATAAAAGTTTGCATGTCCCCAGTGCGTTCCACCCCAGCAGCAGGTTTGAACCCTACCAGCCACTGTCTACGGCATTTGGAATTGCAGCAGTTTATTTGAGGCAAACGGGGGGGGGGGACAATGTGCTCACAGAACAAGCGGGGCTGGGAAAGGAACATATTTTACATAAAGAAATGTTTATGGCTGTTCCTTCAGTGCCTTGGAACATATTATTTGCTAGTTACGTATCACATTTCGTAGGGAAATCGGTAGGCCTTTGATGACTCTAGGTGCTGTAATACCAAAAATGTCTAATAAATATAAAATAAGAAGAGTAGTATGTATAAATTGCATAATCCTGGTCTCCATAATCAGAGCTGCAAAGATTTCCGGATTAGTGAAACAAAATAACAGTTGGATGTTCAGGATTAAGCACTGTTGACTGGTCACATGCTAGATTAATCCTTTCTTGCTTCAAAAGAGAAGCAACATCTATTACACATCAAACATTTTACCAGCGTAATTTAAAATGGTTTTAGACTTTTCATAATTCCATCTGAATGACTTTGATGACTCGACTGGATTTTTATTTTCGTAAAAAATATGTAATGGTTTATTTTGCCTCTTTGCACTTGCCATGCAGATCTCCACATAAAGACAGATTTTATTACTAATTCTTTTATCATCTATCAGCACAACTCAATTGTTCACAGTTTCTATTATATTGTATCTCATTATATTTTAAAGAAAAAGTAAAGGAATAAGTGAGGAATAAGTAAAAGTAAAAGACATACATCCAAAATGGTCAGAAGTAGCACTTTCCACCCAGAGAAAAAGCTTCTTCCCCCACCTGAGTTTTTTTTACAATCTGTGCCGGTTCAAAATAGTTTAGGAAGGGCTCTTCTGACCTGGAGCAGTGACTGGGACATGACATCATGACATGACATCATAAACAAACACACAGCAGCTTTTAATGAAGTCTATGGAGGCTCTCACAGCTTCCACAGTGTAAATAGGCTGGTTGGGGAGATCAAAAATCTCCTCTGTAACCAGCCCATTGAGTAGCAGGACACTGGGGGGGGGGGCTGCTGCTCCCTGGACCTGCAGTCCTGGGCCTAGGATGATTAGGATTCATCACTGTCGACCACTCAACATTTATTAATGTGATGAAAACAAAAAATTCTTCACTCCTAATAATTAGTAATAATTACTGATTTTACATGTACTAATACTTACATGTAATTAGAAACTTAGAAATTAGTTTCTGGAATGTCTAAGACAGTTAATTAAGAAATTGTTTAGCAAAAAGTTCAAACTTTCCAGTCTACATATTTAACTATTTAAATAACAGCCTAGAATACTTTATTTCCAGAGAAGTGCTGTAGATCCCTTAAGGGAGAGTTGTGGTTTTAACTCCTTGACTTCAATAAACATTATGAGTGTAAAACAAGTGTCTTGCGTAAAAACATAAAATGAATTTTACTTTATTGTTATGATGGTTACTTATGTGCTGCACTTCAACCTTTCTATAAGGAGAAAGATTGTTTTCTGTCAATAACGTTTAGCATATTTTATGCAAATGGCTATTATTAAAAAATATTTCTAATGATAATTTTTATTTTAAGAAAGAGCTCTTAAATCTATTAAAATGTTTTTCAATATTTTTTTTTTTTAGAATTGAGGCATTTTTGCAGTGTTTTTCTTTTTTTAATAAATTACTTACACTTGTAATAAGTCAAAAAAGACCCAATAAAGTTTAATGGACCATACAACTTTCCATATTCGATAAGGAAATTTGAGGTCAGGCCTGTCAAATGTTTGGTTTATATTTTTTTATTACAACAGAGAATTGACGTGCCGGTTCCTGTTCATTGTTTAGCACATTGCCACTAGATAATCTCCTTAGAAAATCCAGATCAAACCATTCAAGGCTAGACAGCCTATTTTAAAGCTGCTAGAGCAGGCTGACAACAGAAGGCTTGAATAACAGTTGGCTTCATTAGTTATTTTATAAAACAAACACTTTATGTGTAGGTGCTACACTTTTTCATAGATGACTTAAGAAAACATGGATAGATGTATATCTTTCTATATTTTTGTGTTTGCCAAGAAGCTGATTTTTTTTATTGTTTATTAGAGCAACCCATTTCTTTTCTTAACAGTATCACTCTTAAACACAGTACATACTGACTCATGTATCAACTAGCTTTATCCAGTTCTTGAGATTTTGGAAAGGGGTTTTTAATTTCTTGTTGTATACCTACTAATTGTTGTGAGCTATATGTATCCCAATATCACCTATATGGAAAAGGTCCCAGGAGCTCTCCATCTTCTAGCTGAGTGGCACCATGGGGGGGGGGGCACAGCTAGCTATGTGTAGGAGTGACCAGAGAGTTTAATTGGAAAAACACTGCTCTCCTGCTCTCCGGAGAAGAGGATACTCTGGCCTGGAGACCTGAGGAAGCAGGGCTTCATCCAGAGAGTTCATGTCAAAACCAAAGAATTCCCAGTGATGCTGGTGATGCTAGCGTTTAGAAGAGTTGGAGCGGTCGCTTTCCCTACCCCTGACTACCATCTCTCCGTCACAGCAGATGCAATCAACAAATTAAGCATCTTCTCACTGCAATGTTTGTGACAAGCGCATTTTCAGTGTTAAATTGCTGTAAAGTGTTAGTATAAGTATGGGCGTAATGTATACCTACAAATGTATTAACACGTATTGCAGCGATAAACCAGGAGCATTTTACATGCACAAAATCACTGCTCATTTTACCACCCTCTAGCACAAGTGCTTTTATCTTGACATCTTCCAGAATTTATTTGTAGTACTGCATTTGAGATGGGATTGCTTCAATACACAATTACAAGTAATTACAAACGCGTATATAAACCCATTAACAAAAACATAAACCAAGACTGCAAACTTTTCTTTTTTCCAATGAAGAGTTTGGACAGCTGAATTTCCTAAGTGATGGGTTGTTGAGAAATTGTAGAAAAAATAAGATTGTCGGTTAGGCTCATGGGCTTTTTCATCAAAGAAATTCAAGAAAGCATCTGCATCATCAGCCCCAGTATGTTAAATCGGAGCTGTGTGTTTTTTGTGTATCACCAAATGAAACATTTTATCTCCTCTTTCTCTCCTGCGTTTGATCCGGTTCGCCCGCTCACACCGTTTGAGCTTCTGTGCTCGGACGTTGGCCGTCACTCTCATCTTCTATCTGTCCTCTATAAACTGTTTCTGTCACATCGTATCCCGACCAGGCCTTATTTCTTTAGTTTGTGGGAGAGGGACTTGGACCGCTCGTTTGACTCGGATGAATGGTCACAGATTTGTTCCCTTGTTCATAGGGGTGCTACTTCGTGTAAATTGCAGGAATCCGCCTATAAATTGCTCACAAGGTGGTACAAGGTTCCCGCGGAGCTGCACCGCTTTCTTCCCCGGGTCCTCCCGCAGTGCTGGAGGTGTGAGGCTGGTGAGGGCACGTACTTACACTTGTGGTGGGTGTGTCCCCTGATTCGCCCTTTCTGGTCCACGGTTTGGGAGGTCATCAAGGAACTGGGTGATTCTGACTTTCCCTTCTCCCCTGAGTGTATGCTGTTGCATCATACTGAACTGAGCCTGGGGTCCTATAAGCGGTCTCTCTCTATTCACCTGGTTAACGCAGCTAGGGCCGTCATTCCTCGATTCTGGAAACAGCCTCGTTCCCCCCCTATTTCTGCCTGGCTAGCTACAGTTAACTTTATCTGTCAAATGGAGGACTTGGTTCTGACGTCTAGGGGTAGGGGATATAAGAATGGTCTTAAATGGCTCCCCTGGAAGGCCTTTCTGTCCTCTCCCTCCTTTCGTAGGATCCTGGGGACTTCTGTGGGTAGCCCTCCGGCCCTTGACTTTCCCTGATCCCCTCGGTCCTTGGTAGCAGGCTTTGTTCCATGGTGCGGTTCCTGCATTCCTGTTTTGCCTCCATGCATGTTCCTGGAGGCCTTTTATTGCCTCATGCTGCCTTAGTAGTACTCAGTCTGTCCACCTCAGTTGTATTTCTATGTTTTTGTTTTTGTTCTCTGCTCAATTCCCGTCCTTATTGTGCTGGCGTTCCACCTGGCTGTTGCAATATGTGGGGCCTAGCTGTGGGCCATTGCTGTACTAATGTCCTTTTGGCCCTGCCCCTGGGGCCGTTATTTTGGGCTTCTTGTCTCCTCTTTCTAGGGGCTATTGCTTGCCACCATATATACTCTGTGATCTCTTCTATATTGTATTATCTCTCTATATGTTCATGTATCACCATCTTGTGCTCTATGTACCTTGAATATATGGCTGTGTCTGTTTTTTAATAAACGGTGAATTGACACAAAAAAAAAAAATAAAAAAAAAATCGGAGCTTGTTGAGATTGCCTCTCCCCAATTTGCTGTTTAATTCATTTATTAGCCCATACCACCACACAAATATATATACTATATATAACATATATACATATATGACATACCTGAGAACAGGTGGGTTCCAGTGGTCAGTGGGCTTGTGTTTTGATCAGTGTGGCAAAGAGCTTGGCTAAGTGTACGTAAGTGAGTCAATGTAACAACATGGTCTACCCTTGGGGGAAAAAGTCCTTCCTATTTGAAAAAATGTCTGGGCCCTTTAATAATACTGAATTTTAGTTCCACTCTGTTGGAAGTTACCATACTTTTGTTTTATTTAACAGAAAAGTAAGTTTTATAGTTAATAATATGTCCATTTGGCACTGTTCAAAATGCATTTTATTCAAAAGTGTAAATTTTCTAATAAATTACAATAATATGCAAATGAATCACAGATGCTACACCAAGTCTATAAAGCATAGTCATTTTAAAAAATTCTTTTAGAGCTTATGTGCCAACCTTTTTTTCTCAGTAGAATAAATTTATATTTTAGCAATTGCATGTAAGTGATCATTTTTGCATACAAGTACAGAAAACCCTCAAAACCTTGTTACAATGTTAAAAGAAGCTCAATTTTCATGTTACATACTATTGAAGTCTATTATGCATGTATTCTAGTCCATTATACTATTTGTGTTCTTTAGTTATTGTGGTTCTTTGTATCATTTAACGCTCCTCTTGCTATCGCTACTGAAAGCAAAAAGCTTATTGTAGACAGTGGGAAGGAACGCAACCCAAAAGTCTCTCAAGAATGAACGTTCTAAATGGTATGCAAAAAATTGGCGTCTAAAATATGCATTAAAAAAATGAATCATAATTTTAACGGTAAAAAGTATTGTTACATACTAAGGTTTTCTTATTTGTTAGCTACACTTGATATAAAAAAACAGGTCTTATTAAAGGCCGTCATTTAAATTGAAATTGCAGGCATTTTGAAGTTCAAATGTAAAATGTAACATTTCCCTTTTCACATTTGCTGCTGATTTTAAATGTGAGCAAACACTGCACAATCCGGTTTTAAATATCAGGTAATTAACCATAAGTGTGATTGTAGTTAATTTGTTTATTAAATGTGTTGATATTTTACTCATACTATACAGGTACCAGAGCAGCAGTTACTCTAAGTTTACAAGGCCTAATCAACTTCAGCTTTGTAAATCACCTGCTAATTAATGTATATTTTTAGGCTCCATATACATTTTTTTGTTTTTTTTTTAATGTCTACATCAGCTTATAAAATGCAAAAATCACAAAATGTATCTAAAGTGCACAAATACCCGAAGGAATAGTTAATAGCCGTTCCAATGTATGAAAATGCAAATGGCCGATGACAGAGAAAGGAAAGGAATTTAATCACTGGCCACGATGATGGGGATTTCAAACACTTGTTGCTTGGTCAGGACACTTTTTCACAATCCACGGCAATCTCTAAACCAGGATAGATGTCGTAATTATTTTACCCCATTACCTCCATTTTTAAATTCTCATTTTTCCTTTGATTCTCCACCGATTTCACTATTAAATACCGTAAACATTCCATAAACATTCATACATTTCATTTCCTGCTTTTATTTAAAGTGGATCTGTGACCATCTAAAATCCTACATTCTATAAGTATATATACTTATATATATAGTTACTATATATATATATATATATATATATATATATACATTCTATACTACCATTCTGATCACTCATGGTTTTCATTGAAAAGAAGTACATTTCTTGCTGGGGGCTAACATCATTGCAAAAGGTCCTTCTAATGATCAGTTAGCCTTTTAAACTTAAACCTGAATTAGCGAACACTACGTACCATTGGAACACAGGAGTGATGGGAGTGATAAAGGGCCTCTATATACCTATTAAGATATTCTATTAAAAGTCCTTTTACAACATTACGTTTGTGCAGTTGAGACAATTTCTTCTTGCGATGGGCTGATAAACATTTATTACAAAAGTTAATCAATCAGTTACAGATAAAGCCCAGTTACAGGTAAAGCCCCAACACTATTGTTAAAGGAAAAAAATATTAATTTGTTTGGCCAAGTTCATATTATTATAGTATTTTAGCATAATAGTCACGGATACTATACAAAGAAATTAACACTCCTAAAATGTACAAAAAATATACCTTGCTTAAATATAATAACATTTAGCATGTATACTGTTACATTTTATGTGTCATGCTAAAATAAATGTATTTTAACGGTTTTGATAACTGGAATGAATGGAAAGCGCTGAATGTATACAAAAGGCATGTGTGTGGACTTGGACGGGCAATATGCAGATTAATAACGCTAATTCATCCGAAATCCATTTTGATCAGGGGCTGATTGTTTGGAGGACTGAGAGCTGTTGTTGTAACACTCCAATGCACCTGTCAGACGAACATGAATAAAGAACAAATAAATGACCTTGGAGTAATTTGTAACCTGATACGATGTTATACAACATACAGTATTGCAGAAAATATTGAAGCAGGGTGTACGACAACATTTGTGTATAATGTTTTCTTTGCTTTCGTTTTGTGCGCAGGGAATAAATCTCAAGACAGTGGCATTGCAGAAATGGAGGAGCTGCCCGTCCCTCACAACATCAAAATAAGCAACATCACGTGTGATTCTTTTAAGATTTCATGGGACATGGATGCGAAGTCCAAGGACCGAATTACACACTATTTTATTGATCTTAACAAGAAAGAGAACAAGAATTCCAACAAATTCAAACATAAGGTAAAATATTCATAGCAATAATGTTACAAATTTTTTATCTATGGAAATAGAATTTTGAAATGTAAGAAAGTATCTGAAACATGGAAGGAATAGTTCATATTTTACACACGTTATAATGTCGTCCATTGATGTAGTAAAGACAAAATAATTATTTGAACACAACAGCATAAATGGTGATATAATGACGGTCTACTGTTCTACCACACCTTCGTCAGGATCACGACTCAGATTCAGTGTCTTTAAAGACATTTTTAAACTTTATGAATTTGGAGCATTTGGTGGCTTAAAGTAAAGACTTGCCCAAGAGGTGATGAATGAAGAAAGATGATGGTGATCTTTTGTGTGAAACCTATTTGCTGCTACAGAAGATTTAGTTCGGCAGAAAACTATATACAGAATCCATTTATCTAGGTGACAAGTTCACTGTGAGCTTAGTTTGTAAAGTAAAAAAAGAATGTATTTTTGGCAGCTTCTGAGTAATAGTTCAAAACAACCAGTAGCTGACAGAAGCATCTTTTCCACAATCTCTTTAACACTAGTAGACACTAAGCTATTATGTTTTAATTGGTTTTGCCAAGCGCTAGGGGCAAAGCAACCTTTCTGAAAGATATCCAGTTAAAAAGAAATGCATCATCTGCTCATCTTCAACTTAAAGCGGATCGGTCACTTTTCTATATATATATATACAAATTAGAAAATAAATTAAAAAAGAAATACACTCACTGGCCAATCACATGGCAGCAACTCAATGCATTTAGGCATGTAGACGTGGTCAAGACAACTTGCTGAAGTTGAAACCGAGCATCAGAATGTGGAAGAAAGTGGATTTAGGTGACTTTGAACGTGGCATGGTTGTTAGTGCCAGACAGGCTGGTCTGAGTATTTCAGAAACTGCTAAACTACTGGGATTTTCACACACAACCATCTCTAGGGCTTACATAGAATGGTCTGAAAAAGAGAAAATATCCAGTAAGTGCCAGTTGTGTGGAAGAAAATGCCTTGTTGATGTCAGAGGAGAATGGGCCGACTGGTTCGAGGTGACAGAAAGGCAACAGTAACTCAAATAACCACTTGTTACAACCAAGGTATACAGGTGTGTTCATACAACTCTGAACACACATCGAACCTTGAAGCAGATGGGCTACAGCAGCAGAGGACCATACTGAGTGCCACTCCTGTCAGCTAAGAACAGAAAACTGAGGCTACAATTTGCACAGGCTCAGCAAAATTGGCCAATGGAAGACTGGAAGGACATTGCCTGGTCTGATGAGTCTCGATTCCAGCTGCGACAGGTGGCAGGGTCAGACTTTGGCGTAATCAGCATGAAAGCATGGATCCATCCTGCCTTGTATCAACGGTTCAGGCTGGTGGTGGTGTAACGGTGTGGTGGACATTTTCTTGCCACAATTTGGGCCCCTTGGTACCAAATAACCCAATTTTGGGCTGTAGGCCAGAGGATCTCGACCTGGTCCTCAACACACACACACACACATGTGAGTGTTTACAATGGATGGCTGATGTATGTCCACCATTTATACCTACTGCAAATTGAAAAGCAGCAAAACATCCTGGTTGTAATTATTCAGTAATATCAAATAAACAGGGCATCGTGCCTTCTCCAGAAAGCCCGGAGTTAGGAAGGTTAATTGAAAGACAAATACCCACAAGTTTGTCAGTCAAAAGCTGAGTAAGGATCATTGGCGCTGTAGTTCCACGGATAACAGTTCTTGATACGTCCATGTCCAGGTGGAATAGTTAAAAAATGAAATTCTTGCCGTCCAATTATTTGTTTTTCTTAAATGCAGAAGCTTTGCAGACGCCAGAATTTGTGCATGCCGGGCATGATTAATTTATTCCTTGATTTCACTCGTTAGCAATCAGTTTGCATAATGCAAAATCACTGCCATCACTTCAAGTAGAATTTATAAAAAAAAAAGGAATATTCCAAAAAAATTGTAGACAACAAAAGATGTCTTGTGTGTATGACTTTGCTTAAATACAATTTAGAATGGTAAGCCTTGTATATTAACCTCAATTTCTTGGAAAGATTCCTATTTTTACATCTCTACAAAGGGATTCTTTTTTCGATGTTTCATACACTTTTCCGATGGTACATGGAACAGACTGAGTTTTCATTTGCATGAAGAACACTGTCTCAACACATTCTAATGAGTACTTGTAACTAAATGACACTTTATTTTCAGTCCCTTTATAATTGGTGACTTGTGAAAAAATCTGCCGAAAGAACAGGGATTGTTTCATTTGCATATTCTTTAAAAGCGCCCAGAACCGTGTTGTACAATTTAATGTTAGATTAAATTATACACAGAATGAAATGAGCTGTAGAGACAGAAAAGAGAAATGTAAAAAGTGTGTGGGATCGCCCTGAAAAAAATAGCTACTGTCCTAGTAATGCTGGCAATATGTTATACAAATCAAACAATTATAGCTTAGTTACTTATACAGTATATGCATGCATAAAGTGCACATCGCAGATTTTACTAACACTTTTTAATTTCATTTTGTGTGAAACCTGCCACCTTCCTCTGTTGATATATATCTATATATGTTAACTTACTTATTTCTGTTCCCTTTGACCACTCAAACGCATCCTTCCTTCCATGATCATGCTACTTCAAACATGGATTGTATGTCCGTTAGGAACTGAGGTTTAAGCAGAAGGCAACTAACAAAGACCAACAGATCTGAATTACTTTATTTGCGACCCAAGATGCAAACAGGTTCTGCTATCCACTTACCCTCTGTCGTCTTAATGTGCCTTTCCTTATCCCTTTAATGACAAAGCCTGTACATGTACGGGCTCAAAATGCATTGTTTTCAATGGGTTTAGGGACCGCCCATTGTCCTTAAGGGGTTAAACAGACTACTCTTCTACTGGCCAAAGTAACC
>VKOC01018756.1:0-89388 GCA_009364415.1 Spea multiplicata | reverse complement strand
AAAAAAACAGTGAAAAGGTGCTTTTGCCAACAGCGGCATGGGTAGCCCCCATATTCCCCAGTCTACATCTTAGGGGGTCGTACTTCCCAAAGGGATCTGCAACCCCTTCCTTCAGTCCTCAGCCAGAAGCATGTAGGTGGGCTAGATCTTCTTCTTCTGTGGGGAAGGACCACTGGAGTCAAAGTCTGTGAAAGGCGGGAACCCTCCCCCCCCCAAAAAAACAAATCTCTGGGTGATCTGGTTCTACTGTGACCTTTTATGGTGACTAAAAAAAGTGTAACTAAAAAAAAAACTGTGCCAATGAAGACCCCAGTCTATTAGGCTAGGTGTCTAAAAAAATAAAAGTGCATGAAATGACCGGAAGCACTTTGTGCAAGTGCACTCGAAATAAAATACTGCGCCCTAGACCCTGGTTCAACCAAAAAAACCACCCTGAGGCTCCAAGAACTTTCGACTTTCGAGGGGTAAGCTTTCCCCATAAACAATATTGTGCCACAACAGACCCAAGACCCAAGATGTCTTAATTATATAATTCAATGCAGCCAACAAGTATGGTTAAACCACTTTAACTAAAAATTCCCTCACTTTAACCCCTTAAGGACAATGGGCGGTCCCTAAACCCATTGAAAACAATGCATTTTGTCATTAAGGGGTTAAAATCTTACTTCTCCTTAATGCTACCACTACCTGCTTGCCTGTAGATTGTGGTTAATTCACTGCTTTAACCATAAAAACTTCACTTCCCAAATGATTTTTTTTGAAGATCATCTTTTTCACCAGATCAGATGCTTTCATAACATTCTAGACAACGAGTATAAAAATAACTAGTGACACGATCCCCGTACATAACATAATCACACTTAATGATGTAATGGAACGACATAATGTTTAACATTATCGTATAAACGACAGAGCCGACGCATCACTCATTTTTTGCCCGTCCCGCCAATCACGGCTGATTTCATCAACAATGCGATCAAACGCATTAAGGATAAAAATACGCTATCGTGGTCACAACAATATTTATGCTAAAACGGCAAAATGAATACATTTAACTGTGGGGGGTTTTCCGTGATTCTGAAAAATAGAGTAAAAAATATATATCTGAATCCATCTGGCAGATTTTTCCGGAGGAAATTCGGGCTATTTTTCTTTTATTTTCGTATTTGCTGTACAGAAGGCAGGGAATATTTGTTAATCCTCTTTCTGCATTCAACTGTTAAAACACTTATTCTTCTAAATGATCTGGTACAGCTTTTTGCATGGTCTCCCATGGCAACCAAGTTAAATAGAGGAGAGCTATTTTTTGCATGTGAGAGTTGCTAATATGGAAATACATCATTTTGTTCTAAGCAAGCATTCCGTTGCCACTGTCCCTTAAAGAGACACTCTAGCCGTTACACGCTCTTTAACTTGCCATTTTGTGACGTCACTGAGTAGAAAGGCAGCACGCTCGCTCTAACACTATGCACACACACTAACACTATGTAGTATTATATATAGTAAAGGCAACATTTGGGGTATAAACTGTTTTATTTCAGGGTACTGAACTTGAAACGATAAAGAATTTTCACTCTGACATACAATTGTCCTGGACTGAATATAATAACTTTATTTAACCCCTTAACGACAATTTGCAGGCCTAAAACGAAAGGAAAATCTGAGGGTGTCGAGTCGATACAGGGAATAAAAACATTTCGTTTTGTGCTGCCGGTTAGAACCTCTGTGTACATTTTTTGCTAGTTTTTTTTTACTCGTAGCCGTGTTCCCGTCGCTAAGCCTTGTTTAGAATTCAAGTTTCTGAGCAACATTATTATTGCATAAACTTTCAGAAATAATTTACGCAGCGGCAGGCCCGAAGGTGTCAATGTATTCTAAAGTTCCTCCGGAAAATAAGATTCTTCCTGCTCAAGATGGTATCCATTCTACTGTAAACAACTGTGTCGCCTTCTAGTCTATTCAGTACATCTGCTTTTATCTTTTTTATCTTTTTTTTTTTTAGCGAATCATAGTTTTTTTTGGCAAAGTAATGCATGGTCCGAGAACAGCAGCGCATCTTCGGGCGTAAAAAGAGGAGCCAAATATTTTCTCTACAAAACATCCATTAAAAATGAAATTCTTCTGAAAGACTTTCATCACCAAAGAGTTTCCTTTTCTTCTGCATCAATCCCCATGTTCTCAGTTATTTTTTATAGTTTATACCCCGAATGTTGCTTGTGAAAGTTTTGATATGTAAGAATTATCATCCCGTCCACTGTGTTTTATTGCATTTTAAACAGTTTTTTAACAGTTGAAACTATGTTGCCTTGTCTAATTTGCTGTTACTTTAGCTTTAAAAAGCAGTTAAAGCCCTTAACAAGATCTTCTGTTTTAAAAACAATACAATAACATACTGCATTACTCAGTTAGTTATCCAAGTCTGTCTTATTATATATATATATAGTGTTAGTGTCAGTGGGTGTGCATTAGTGTATGTTGTTGGATACCAACATTTCAAGAGAATTGCTTGTACAAATGCAAAAACTGTTTCCATGATCTTACAAATCACCTAACGTGTTTGGTCACTTAGCACAGACTTAATCATAGGCCTCCTTGTTGGATATTGTGTGGATGTATATAAGAGTGGGCGTTAGCGCGCCTGAGTGTATAATGTTGTGTGCGTTACTGTATGGCATTAGTATGAATGTGTATATCCACATATACAGTAGAGTTACAGTGTGTGTAGTGTTGTATGAGGTTAACATGTCTGTATGGTGTTAGTATGGGTGTTACAGTTTTTGTGAGCATATGATGTTAGCATGTGTATGTCTGTTACTGTATGGTGTTAGAGTGTGTAGATGTATGTTACTGTATGGTGTTAGAGTGTGTAAATGTACGTTATTGTATGGTGTTAGCATGTATGTGTGGCTGTCAGTGTATGATGTTATCGTAAGTTGTCGGCCTATGATGTTTAAGTGTCAAGCGTTTGTGGTGTCTGCGAGAGGAAGAAGAGGAGCAGGAGAAATAATGTGTATGTATGTATGTAAGTGTAGAGTGTTAGAGTGAGTGGTTGTTCGATTGAGTTTGCGTGTTAGTATATGTGCCTGTTAGTTATGGGGGCCTTGGAGAAACACTTCATCCAGGGGCCACTAACCCTATCTTCGCCCCTATGTGGGAGGCAGAGTGATGGGTGGAGCAATGGGTGTCCAAATGGGTTGGACATGGGAGGGGCAAGGGGGCCCAGGCTTTAAACCTATGCTGGGCCCCAAGATTTCTGATGGCAGCTTCTGAGTGTATCCACCATTGTGAAATTACATTGGTGCACTTTAAGGTAAAAGCAGTCTTTATGTTATAGCTTTTACATTTCTGCCTATCATATCAGTGTATAATTTATTTAGCTGAAATGTGTGTTTTTGCTTCAGTTGCTGTACAGCATGTGTGAATCCGATTACTCCCACAATGCTCATATTGTGTGCACTGTACTGTAAAAAAAAACAGGCATTCTCTGTAAATGTATGCAAATGTATTTTTATATGCATTGTTTTAGAGGAATACTGGTCTTTAGCCATGAATGTCACAGGCATCATGGGGGCCCCTGTAACCTCTCTGTCCAGTGGGCATACCAGGGAACTTTATGGATCCAGTCACGCGGAGCCCCACTTGCGGGTTCCGGGCAAAAAGTCCCTCTGACGTCACGAGTGGTCCAGCTGACATCGTTGGGCGCTCCCTCTGACATTGCGGCACACGCGGTTGTTTAAGGGGTAAATGTGTGGGTAGTTGGGCATGTCACAGCGCCACTCCTGCGGCCCAGAGTTTTCTGGGGGCCGTCTGGAGACCCGGAGAAGCAGCGCAAAACCTGGAGAGTTCCCAGGGATGCCGGTGGGAACCCAAAAAACCAGCACCGCCAAACCCTTTCCCCTTCAGTGCTCCATTCCCGGCAGCTTACCTCCAGCCGTCAGGATACTTTGTTTTTGATCAGTTTCTTAAAGTGCTGTTGAGGCTGTAGATGCGCATGCCGGCTCACAGGTCATCCAAAAATCGCTTGACCCCGTGCATTGGTGTATTTGTTTCCCCTGCACCTATTTCTATTAATCGAGCCTGTTAGAAGGCACTTTAAAGACAAATTTAATAATAAAAAAAGCAAACTATCCTGGAGGCTGGAATTAAGGGAAAGGAGGGTAGGAAGGATTCATGGGTGAAAGAGGAGGAGGTACGAAAGGTATGAAAGATAATTGCCGGGGGATGTATATATATTAGATATGGTAGACCAATCTGTATTAAGTACGTGCTTTGAATCTCCATATTAGCAGCACCTTGGTTTCTAAAATACGTCAGCCTATTGCGATTTCGTACTAAGGAGCTGTTGCATCTGCTAACACATGTTCTTGTGTACAAACAAATAATTAGACTTCATGTTCATATCAGGAGCATAATATAAATTAGCTGATCGTTGAGTTTCCTAAGCAAGCCAGGGCTGGACCTAACTGGTGGTAAGTATGTTACCTGCCGCGAGATGTATTTGAATATATTTGAGGTTTCTCAACAGCTTTCAACCCATGAGCCCCCCTTGACTTATTTACTGAACGTCTCTAATGTTTATCGACAGTCGTACTCAAAACGTGTCTAATCCTCCTCGCCGTTCCTGCGGCACCAGACGTTTCACATGTCATATTTGGTTAGAAAAAAACCAGAAGACAAACAAACTACATTCTGCATACCTAATCTTAAAATGACGTTATTTTGGCTAAACTGTGATTATACACACAAGCAAACATAGTAGACACATAGGCCAATTTTGGGCCTATCTGCTAAAAACAGACCGAAATTCTTCCAGTGCAAAGTCTGGCAGCCAGCTGTTTCTAAATTTGGGAAAGGGACATGAAAATAAGGACATAACAGATATGCCATTTTCTTAATCATAGTTTTATGATCCTTTTAATCGTATGTGCTCGTTGCTATAAACATTGTCTTTGCAATAACAACGCGAACAAGCAATAGCCACCTGCCTTTCTCTTGGAAAAAATCAGCGTTATAGTGTTGGCTTTTAATAGTACGTAATGGTTTTTTCACTGGAGAACGACTTGTAATTGACCTGTAATGAGATAACATGTTCCATATCCCCAAACTTACCTAGGAAATATGAAAGGCAAAGCATGGAGTGCACTGTATAAGTTACCCAACATTACTAAGTTGTGACCAGGGGAGTGCTGGCACTAACACACGCTCTCACACTAACACACACACGTACTCACCATTCACTCTAACACAAACTTTCACCACCATACACTCCAACTCACTCACACTAAAATACTAACACTTTATCTTCACACTCAAAAGAGGAGAGACAGCTGCTTAACAGCCCTCTGTACAGCGTGTCCCTGTTTAGGAACACTTTTGCTATTACGGAGACAAAAATCAACATATCAGTTACCTACCCACACAGGCAGTCTAAATCAAAATGTGAGGAACATTTCTTCTGCACAAATAATCCAACAACACCAGACATACATTTCGGCCTTCACGGGCCTTGTTACTGGGATGCGGTTAGTGTTCCTTTTCTGGCACAAGTGAGCAAGGAGGTCCATGTCTAGCCTAACCTTTACACTTGGGGGCTAATGATTCCCTCATGCAGTTTTTTGCGGGTAGAGTCAGACCGAGTGAACTAAAATGTGAAATGTTCATGAGACCCCTCTAGGCACAAGTGAGCAAGGTGGGTTCCAATAGATTCCCGAAGGGTGACATAATGTACAATAAAAAAAGGTTGAGAACAATTCAACCCATGACAGTCACACCAGTTACACCACCCCACTGCACTCTCACCTCAGCAAGTGGGCTAGTGTAAGTCAGACTGGTCCTATTTGGTCAGTCTTACTCCATAGCCCACTGGGTCAGCCTAACCCTAGCTAAGTCACCTTTAAGTGTACATCTCCACTAATTAATGTTTGGGTTTCTCCATTGAATGGGGAACTCTACTGAAATTAGCCTGTGTGCATAATTATTGGTCTATACATCCAATAAATACCTGAAAACTGTCATCTGTAGGAACATGTTTGTACTTCACAGGTACCACACGTGTATCATGCCTTCCGCATTTTAAGACTACCAATGGCTGCATCCTTTTTATTTTTAATTTGAAGCAGCTCCCTCAAAGAACATAGAAATGATGACCCTCGTAATACATATTTCCCAAATGTCTTGGGTTTTTTTGGGACCATCCTTACTTTCAACTACGTCCAAGTCCACTGTCCTGCTTTAAACATCGATGGGGGATATGATCTAATTGGAAGGATCTTCTAATCTTCACTGACCCACCTAGGGAGCTTTAAAATCAACAGAGATCTCTACTGAAGCCCTCAACTGGCAAATTGAGATGTTCTCTTTGGGTATTGTGGGTGGCTCTGCACCTGACCACATCCCTTCCTCGGTCCAGCAATGCCCCTGACCCCTACAGATGTCCCAATTTAGGCATCGAAAATGTTGGAGTGTGTGTATAATAATATAACTTATTTAAGGCAGGGGTCTTTTGATCCCCTCTATAGTCTATCCTGTTTTGTTTTTCGCAATACAATAGTTTTAAATGAAATTATGTTAGCATACTAATAGAATCAAATCAGTTTCCATGGTATTACATTAAGAGATATCAAAATTAAGAAAAAGAAAGATTGTATCATGTACCTAATTCAATCATTCCAAATAGATTTCTTTGTCAATTTCTACACCGAAGCCTAGTGAAGAAAAAAAAAATACGTAATATGACCAAAGGATTGTAGTCCGTTTAGTATAACAATGAAATGTCAAATGTAACAATCAAAATGGAATCTGGGAAGGATTAAGAATGTAATTGCTTCCTTTGAAAAGCCAAATTAAATTCTTAACTGTATATTTTCAGGCTTGATTCACTGTTTCATGTTAAGTTCAATTATACGGTCTCTGGTAAATATGCCTCATTATTAAATTTAGTTGGGGGCACGGGGTTTGAAATGCAGAAATTTAAATTGACCTTAGCACACAGCTCATGTTTTGAAGAGCTTACAAGATAACCTACGCCCTGTAGTAAAGCATTTATTAGCAGATGTATAACACTTTATAACATTTAATTAAAATACAAAACACAGTTCTCATGGAATCTAGACTTGATATGAGCTGTACCGTTGGCCAGACAGACATAGAAAAACAGACCTTAACCAGGCCTTGGTCTTGTCTTAGATTCAGGATAGCTTTATGTATATCCCATTCCCTCACTGTATTAGAAAACTGCTACAAAAGCAGAAGAGGGACCTTCTCTTGTGAGCTTACAACCTACTTGGTAAAACAGTAGAGAGGAGAGCTTGGATGGGGATGAGTTGGTAGGGTCTGGATCTGTATAGGTTGTTGGTCGTTCAGATGGCTTGATTAGGAAGCTGGCTGACTGTTAGGAAGAAAGGTTGTACATTTCTCAAAAAAAGGTGAGTTTTCAGAGAGTTTTTAACGTTTGCATACGATAGAACTGTAGTTTGGGGTAGCCGTATTAGTCCAGTGTATACGAATGCAAAAAACAGAATGTTGCAGAATCTTGTAATACCTTTTTTATTGGACTAACAGTATTTAAAATAATAGACGAGCTTTCGGGAGTCCTCCCTTTATCAAATCAAAAGCATTTCTGACCAAGCAAGTGAAAAACACAGTTTAAAACAGTTTAAAACTGACCAGTACATGTTCTGATGCAGGGTTAAGACAGGGGTTAAAGCAACAAGATAGAGAATTTGCAGACAAAAAACTAAGAGGGTCGTAAATAGTAAATAGTGGCATATACTACACAGATAAGGGTAGGGGGGAGCAGGGGTGAGCATGTAGGAGAGAGGGAGAGAAGAAGAAAAAAAAAAGGCACAGGTTATAGGAAGTTTTGATAGTGTGCTAAGAAGCTCAAATCCACATTAAGTCCTCTGTTTTTACAATCATAAAAATGTATCATTTTGGCTTCATACGATAGAGAAAGTCAGAACGGGATAGAGAATTCGAGAGAAGGGGTACGAGAGTGGGAACAATGACAGTAAAAGAGAGTTTATAAGAGGAACAAAGAGGGAGGTTAGGGGTGTCTTAGTATGTAGGGGATGCAGCATTGGTAAGGGAAGGGTGAGAAGTTTGAATTTGATTCTGGATTGTATGGGGAGACAATGAAGGGATTGGCACAGTGGAGCAGCAGATGAGGAATGGTGACAGAGAAATATTATTCTAGCTACAGTGTTGAGGACAGACACTCTAGCAATGAAAGGGGAGAGAGGGGGAGAGAAGTTAGTAGGGAGTTGCAATAATCAAGACGAGATATCACAAGAGAGTGGATTAATATTTTGGTTCTTTCTTGTGTGAGGAATGGCCGAATTTGAGAGATGTTTTTCAGGTGAAGGTGGTAGGGTTTGGTGAGGGACTGGATGTGAGGGATTAAGGAGAGAGCAAGGTCAAGTGTGACACCAAGGCAGAGAATTTAGTCAGTTGGTTAGATGGTAGAGTTATCAACAGTAATGTAGATGTCTGGTATTATAGACAGAGGGGATGGCGGGACTACCATAAACTCAGCATTTGATATATTAAGCTTCCATCCATGATGCAATTCCAGAAAGACAGTCAGTGAAGCGAGTTAAAAGAGAGGGTGAAAGGTCAGGAGAGGAAATGTAGGTAAGGGTATTGGAAGCCAAATGAAGATATGAGTTGTCCAAAGAAAGATGTGTATATGGAAAAGAGTAGAGGACCAAGATCTGAGCCCTGAGGGGCACCAACAGATACTGGTAGGGGAGATGAGCAAGTTCCAGCGAAGGAGAAACTAAATGTGCGGTAAGAGAGGCAGGAAAGAGCTGTGTCATGGATGCCATGAGAGTGAAGGGTTTGTAGAAGGAGGGGCTATTAAACCTTGTCAAAGACTGCAAAGAGGTCCAAGAGTATTTAAATCGTTCTATCTCCTCTCTTCTTTCCTTCATTGAGATCCCTTAATCAGGGCATGCACTTCTGTATTCTGTATTGAGTGTGCGTTTTTCACCTGTTAGTTGTACTGAATGATGCTCTGGGTTCTGATTAAATCAACATATTTATTATAGTTGTAAACTTGGACACCTTAGTTTCTTCACTGTGCCTCCTAGCTGGATCACTCTCTTCCTGGGGCATCCCTGTACTTTTTGTTGTCTGACCCTGAACTAACTGTTCGTGCATTTTAAAAGTAATTCCTCATAATGCCCCTGATGTTCCTCTTTTCTAGAAGCTCAGAATGTTGGCTATGAGTGTATTACGGTGTTCTACAATGCACAATAATACGTATAGAAACACCAGAAAATGTATTTATGATTTTAAGTATTTCAATAAGACACATTATTACACTATATGCTTTAATTACAGTGGGGTAAGTCACATAAAGGCCCTTTAAGGCTGGTGGCTCAAGTAGAGTGCTCAAGTAGGGTAGGGTATATCTAACCAGTAGCCGCGTATTGAGCAATGTTGGGCAATGGCCCAATGGGCATTTGCCAGGTGTGCCGGATGGTGACGCCAGGCCTAAGAGCCATTCCTGTAACCACACCTTCGAAAGACACCTGACCTGCCATTCGAAATGCTGGGAGGTATGCATGCCATGAGATGGGCTTCAAAAATTATAAAAATAAAATCAAATAATTAAAAAAAGGCGCTCTACCGCTTTAAATGCAAAATATTGTACTGTAATGTTTACTATTATAATAATACCCAATCATAAATGGAGTAGAAATCCTTATCCCAGACAAAATAGTGTATTATTGTTGATGCTCCACAGGGTGCAAACCACTAACGTAGTCTGACATGTAGGATGCATTTTATGAATCTGTTTAAATTTCGTCTGAATGGAAAGCCTGCGGTTACCAAGGAAACGGGTTTTAAACATTGCACATGGCACTCAAACCTCCTACATCGCTTAAACCCCTGAACATCCTTCAAAATGAAATATTTAAGAAAAAAATAGTTATATAACTCTCGCCAGCACAGATAAGACGCGGATAACGCATGGGGTATTATGTACTGGTTACTGGCACGGAAATTTGTGTTCAAATACATATGTTTCCATTAGCATTAGGACCTGGTTAATAAAAAAAAAAGCATCTGCAAAATCTCCAAACCGGTTATAATCATTTTGACATCTATTAATGCTTAAGCATTCATTAATTTATTCATTTGCATTGCTGATTTTATTTTTAATTAATTACCCAGGAGATTTAGTCTCCTTGGTGGGGAAGAAGCAGAGTCTACAGGTTCCTGCATTTGATATTATTTGGGCTCATTAAACTCTTAATTCGTGGAATAGATTGCATGTTGATTGAAGATGATGATAATGGATAGAATTTGGCAGGAGGTAAGAAGCACATTGTCGTAATAATGTTCTCTGTTTCTTTACCCACTTAGTAAGATGCCTGCTCTATGGCTTGAGTATTGTCAAGTAGTAATAAGGCAATATGACCAGTACTAGAAACTGGGGGCTCTTGCGCCTCCAACTTGGCCAGTGATTGGTGCAAGAAGAGCCAATATGGGCCAACACTAATGCCCCTCTCTTCCTTCTTCACGAGGAGCATACCTGGAAGTCTTAGGGGTAACAGATTTTTAGGGTAACAAAGTCTGGAGCAATATACCAACATCCCAACTGGTGCTTTCCTCCCTGCTTGAAGATGTTGAGAATGTCAAGACCATACTGGAGTTGATGAGGCGGCCCTGGCACTTTATGGCCGGCAGCTGCCTGATGCTGCCTATGAATGGATAGTAGCGTGTGGCTGGGCATATCCAGTAGTGGAGAGGCAGAACAGGTCAATGTCGGCCAGAGTCCCACCATCTATTAGCCTAGTGTGCCAGATGGCCAGTATGGTGTTACTTCCTGACGAGTAATTATTTTCATAACGGCTGACAGTAGAACCATTTGGTGGACCATTAAACGGTTAATATTTGGAAAGGTCTAAGGGTCAGCAGTTTTAGAAAGTTCTCAGGAGGGGTGGAGTGTGAGTTGGCGCCGAGCCAGGAGCAGAACCCTCTAGAGCTCCTCCACCCCAAGTTGCCTATAGAGGTATTAGTTAGCTGGGAACCTAAGGGAGGCAGATACCACCATATTCAGCATGTTTTGCTATGTTGAAATAAAGTAAACCATTATATTTAGTTATAAATATTATGATCTAATTTATTCACAAGAATTGTGTAGGTAAAATGGTTCCCTTAACGCTTAGCAATCAGTCAATTTATGGGATTTTCCGTTTTCACAGTGTTTGACATAGAACAGGCCTCTGATATCGTTTCACAGATGCCTCACCGAGCTGCAAAAATCACGCAGCGATTCCGAATGTATATATTATATTCAATAAAACAAAGGTGTTTCTGTTTTAACATGTTTTCGTCGTTGTCATGGAAGGTTTTCTCGGCAGGTTTCACGGTTGCTATGCAAAGATACTGTTTATATACGAGAGAAATGTACTTTCAGTATACGGGAAGTTAAAGGCATTTCTGGACTGAATATATATAAGTGCCAAGAATTGTGTCATATGGTATGTTACATAGACGGCTTTGGGCAGCGTCATAAAACTCTCCCACATTTAGAAGAAAGCCAGAAGCCATTTAATGTATTATACTTCGCAGAAATACAATGACTCCTGTTTTACTCCTGTTCAGGAAAAAAACATCAATTAGAAATCTTATTTTAAATAAAAACGTAAAAAAAAAAATATTTCAACCTTTTAAAAGTGTCGTAAATTAGAATAAATAAAATAACAGAAAATAATTTTTTTTGCATTATTGGTTAAAAAATGAAGTATAATGTTTTTTTTCCTTAATGATTTTTATAAATATATATTTTTAGTAGTTTTTCCACATTACATTGGATATATATTACGGGGGTTAAGGCTAGACCGTTCGTCCTTTTTCATCAGCTTGATTGACACATGTAAATAAGCTTGAAATAAATCACAATGCATATAAAAACTTTAATAATAAAATATTTTTTTATTTTATTTTATAAAAAGGAAAAATATTTAAATTTGAGAATGGATGTGTCATAAATAAGAGAATATATAAAAAATATATAAAAAAACAAAAACAAAGTATTATATTAAGAATAAAGTGTTTTTCATTATGATTCAGTAGCATAGTTTAATAAAAAAATTGTAATGGTTTTCACTATGAGCTGGTTTGGAAGACAGGGTTCAAGGTACACATTGACCATTCTTCCAAATATATATATCTTTTTTTAAATAAATATTTTTATTATTTTAAGCTACTACTGGTAGGTTCTCAGTCTTTCCCTTATTTTCTTAAAAAAAAAAATCAATAACAATGATCATTATTTGATGGTTATGTTTAATCTTAATAAAAAATAGCATCTAATCTATGAAACAAATCAAAATGACGGTAAGTAATGCCTAAGAAATATTGAGCTCAGTATTTGAATTGTATAGTATTTAAAAAATGTTGAAATTCTGTGTATTATGCTAAATGAATTTGACTATTTATGCTCTTTTTGATACCGATTTTTACTTTGTGTTTTTGGACTATATAAATATATAGAACATGCTCATACTCTACTCTAATTTGATATTCGAGCAGTTGGTGCAGATCAAAACCTGTTTGAATACAGGTGACATTTGAGAATATCTTTCCCTTCTGACATGCTATGGTTTCCGTAAGAATCAATATTAGAAGAAATTGTGAGGAACAGTCTTGTATCCTTATTGGGGGTGGAAGTTGATGGGGCTTCATTAGGATGATAGGGCTCTCCACACACACACGCACACACACACACACACACGCACGCACACGCACACGCACGGCTAGTTCCAATGTACTTGAATGGAGCAGGGAGTGTGTGAATCATGTCAGTAGATCGAGTCAAATGGTCCTCCATGGAGATTAGATGCTGGTCAAGTTCTTGAAATCTCTGGCCAAATCAAAAAGGCCCCCTGTGTGGTTATTACAAACACCTGACTGCCACTATTAGCTCACCAGTCTCAGGATCGGCCTATTTAAAATGGTCACAAATATGGTATGTGGGACCCTTTAACTCAACACAAAAAAACTACATAATCTAAACAGTCAACACTAATTGAATTGAGTAATAATAATGTGGAATGTGGTATCATACCGTTTACATTATTTTAAAACATTATAAACTGTTATAAACATTATAAGAGTTGTTGCTTCTTGCACAAGTCACATACTAGGGGTCTTTTAATTCTACATAAGCAGGGGCAGGATGGCCCGGGAGGGCAATTGCCAGTTTGACTTGGGCTGGCCCACTTGTAGAGGAAGGAGCTCACTAGGGTCACGTAATAGTACTGCCACTCACACAGTGTTCAAGCAGCTATAAGCCTTCAGCCAAGGTGTGAGGGTGTGTGAGTGTGTATGTGTGTCTTAGTGTGTCTGTTACAGGCAGTGTGTTAGTGTGAGTGAGCTTAACATGTGAGAGTGAATGTGTAAATATGAATATGTGTTTTAGAGTGTATGTGTGAGTTGGAGTGCGTGTGTGTAAATGTATTTATGTGTTCTAGTGCCTATGTTGGTTTATTGGGGAGGGATCCCTCAGCTTTATTTGCCCCTTGGGCCAGAAGGTATCATCCCTCCCCTGCACAAAAGATGGCAAGTCTGAGTTTTAAAAATGATTCAGACTAAACATATACATTGTTTCTCTTGGACGAGAAAATATTTGACGTCAAAACTGTCAATTATGGAAAATGTCCTTGAATTTTTTAGCTTTTTGGTTTATTTTTAGCTTCACCGTGTGTCACTTTCCTAGAGTTGTGTATATTTTTATTCCTCGCTGAACATTGCCAAATTGTAGTAACTTATTTTAGACATATGTGGATCCATGTGGTTCTCACATGGCTGAATGTATTTACTAAATCAGGGGTACAGTCGGAATACAGAACAAACAAAAAAACAACAGCTGGCTGTTGTCTTTATATAGAATACTTTCCATTCCATAATTTAATTCTTGTGAACAAAAAAGTTATTATCTTATAAAAATGATTATAAAAGTAAATCACTACCGGGTACAAAGCGTGATTTTATCACTGATATTAAATGCTTTTTACTCTTTTTAAATATGAATTCCTATGTATGTTAATATTTAAGTACATATTCATATAATAGCATTTCTTGAAACAAGAAGGAATAGGCATTGGTATCCATCTAGACTTACCCCTGTAACCGACCTTCCTAAAAAGAGATACTTGTGAGACTGGGAACTCTCAGACCTGGAGTCTCCAGGTGAAGTTCGGCCTCCTTGGTTTTCCAGGTCACTCTTCTAAATTTTTGGGGCATGAGAGCAGAGTTTAGACATGCCCACTCCATGCCCAATTCTCCTACCAATCCCAACCAATTTAAAGCTATTTCGGGCCAACCTCTTTGCCCCTTTGCAAATCACCCCTCGTAGAAGAGGGAGAGCTCCGGCGACCCTGTCCTGTAAAGCTCCAAATATGCTTGGCAAATTAATGAATTACAGTGGAAATTAGTAGGTGTTTGGTTCTAAACAAATATTTGTTGTTTGCACCAGTATTTGTGTACAGTGTTTGTAGCCATGCCATCTGGCATTCTGGACAAATGGCTGGTAGGCCACTGACTAATAGCAGCAGATTGGGACCTGTAGTGTGCGGCGCACCTATGTCATTCGGTGGCCTTTGGCCTTAATGTGCCAGGGCTGCTTAGATATCCCCAGTCCAGCTCTGCTTGTAACAGTGGTCAACCCGGCCTTATCCCAATCAAAGGCTGGTGTGTTACGGAGAAACAAAGTCCTCTCCTCAGTCCGCTTTCTATACCTACAGTATGTTTTCCATGTCCAGACAATGAAGATGTAAGAGTAAAACACATTAATTGTGAAGACAAGAGGAGAAAGGATTGACAAAATGTGTTTAAATTAAGATATGGCCCAAAATGAATGATTATTTTTCTGTTGCTTTGATCGAATTGAAATAGCAAAACTCACTAATACAGACAGAGCTCTGAGAATTCCGTACTCAACGTTGTTGCCAAGAGGGAGTTTCTAAGCTAGATACCCTTGTTTACAAGATTATTCTTAACCTTTCATATCATGGAGGACAGTGAGGCTTCAGATGTATACTGCTTTATCACACTGTGCTTCCACTGAGGTTGGCAACCTTGGTAAATACGAGCAAAGGATGCTGTGAACGTGTGTCTTCATTGTTTAGCTCTTTTCTTTAGAAAATACACAAAATACCCTGCTCTCATGGATTTCACGTGTTTATCAAAAAACATGTTAAACATATGTGTGGCAGAGTTATTGTCAATAATTTGTGCTACCTCCCTTTCCTGAGAAAACATTTCTGAATCTTGTCCTATGATGCCCGATGAGGTTGAAGAATACATTGCAAGGGATCTCCATATAGAATCTCTCCAGATGCTTCAAATTTTGAGGTTGCTGCTTGTAGACTCAGAGCCGGACTGGCCCACTGGGATACCGGGAAATTTCCCGGTGGGCCGCTCGGTCGGTGGGCCTGTCGGCCAGCAGACCCACATTCAAAACAGCCGCTGAGCGGCTGCGAGCGGGATTGAAAGCGGCACCCGGGCCGCCTCCTCCCGCTGCCGGCGCCTGATAAAGTTAAAGGGACCGGCCTGCACACACCGCGCCGCCCAATGGCCTTGCCTCAGCACTTCGCCCCACGTCTTAAAAGGGGTGGGACGGAGAGCTGAGGCACGGCCATTGGGCGGTGCTGTGCGTGCACACCGGCCCCTTTAATTTCATGAATGCCAGCCACCACCTGCTGCCCTCACCAGACACAGAGTGCCCCATGATATGCCTTTTAACTCCCTTTATGCCATTCTAGATTTAGGCATACAAATAAGGATATGAGGTTTGTCACATTTTGGATTCCTCACTGATTAATAGGTTCCATCAATTACATACACTTTCTACTCTATACACAGCTATGAGCCAAGCAAACAACATGCACAAGCCTAAGCGATCCGCCCATGGGAGAAAGATGGCTATGTGGCCATGGCACTTTTTTAATCCCAGTGGCTTCCAAGTAACATGTGGCTCCACCGACAGGATACATGCAGCTACATGTTAAGCTTTCACTCGCGTAGTGAGTGGTCAGGCCTACTGAAATCAGTGGGTGGTCCACTAATGTTACATCAGTGGGCAGTGGTAACGTAGCAAGAGGGGAAGTGGGAGGTGAGTAGGACGTGCCGCCATGCCGCTCCTGCCAGCCGCAGATTCTACGCTATGCCCAGTGCGCAAGATGACCATTCCGGGCATGTTTCCTCCTACATACAGCTGTTCCGCTTTGCCTACATCCATGCAGGAAAGGAAAAAACTCTGACTCATGTATGCAAATCCGAGAACGGAATTAAACCCAGTCACGTTTACAGATATAGGATATAAATTGAAGGAGCACGGGCATTTGACCATGGTTATCTACGAGCTACTGACTTTGTCACGCGTAATCTTTTTTAAATCCCCCATCACAAAACAAATGATCACAATTCATTCATGAACAGCTTTATGGATTTGCACCAGACAAAAAGGGGTCATGCATTAAACCTCTGCAGCGTTGAAAAAAATGTATTTGAATTTTTTCTCCATTTTGCAAGCCGACCACTTATTTTTAGATAGCATTTTTTTACGCTTGCCTAATGTATTTCTAATGTATTTGTTTATGTATATTATTTATTGTAACTTTTGTTATTGAATGATGATCTACAAAATATACTTATTTCCTAGTGATCTCGGAATAGACGCTTCCATTGGATGTGGGTGGAAGTCCTATGCTTACGACGTTAAACCATCTCCAGCTTATTTATCTTTCTTTCGCTATGAAAATGATGTCCGTAATTAATTTTGAGAACGGCATTGTGGGAGGTGTTTTATTTTTTTTCTGATTCAGTGTCATTTGTATGTAAGACTCGGCTGGTCAATCAATTTCACTAAGTACATTCTGTTCTAGAGGATTTGCCAAGAAATCCCCATTGATGAAAGGCAGAGTTTACCGAGCATAATGGAATATGTCCCTATTTATAAAAAAAATCACATGCTTTAACTATACGCATACATTTCTAAAGGTGCACATGTATGTGACGTGTAACTGTGAAATCTGAAAGAACATGTTGAAGTCAGTGGTGAATGCCAGACTCGTTATCTAGTACCTTCCAACAGTTCTACTTTTCGCAAGACAGTCCTGATGATCAGGCACTGTCCTGCTCGGCTGCCTTATTGCCCCGCTTTCGCATGCAGTGTAGGGATCATGAGCTGGTTAGGGATATCAGAAGATCGCCCCGACTGACCCACCGCGCTGTAAAATTGATTGAGGCCAATGCTTTTGCAACACAGACCTTAATTACCGCTCTCACGTAGCATATCGAAGCTGTGCCTCGGGATTTTAATTCATATCCCTGCCCTCTGCTTGTGTCGTGAGGTGGTAGGGTAAGTGCACGGCCCTACCCCCTCCTGACTATTACCATTCCTCAGTGAAGGTGTCTTGCTTTGGGCACGTCAAACGTTATTATACATTTTTTTAATATCTCCCATTGAATAATTAATTATAATTGTAATAATTTATGGCTATGTGTATATATTGGGTAATGCATTTTTTCTTTTTCTCTTCTCCGCGTTGATGCCTCCAGGTAACCAGTGACCCATTTGACTTAATGACATTGTGTATTTGTATGGAGAGGGCAGGGAGCGGGACATGTCTCCATTGCACTCCCACATCCCTGAGATTCTTATGTATGCTTATCGTTTACCAGCCCACCAGGCATCGGGCCCACTGTGCGAGATGACCATTCCAGGTGGAACCCTACATACTAATGTACTGATTTACTAGGGGTTTGTGAAATCACTTGTATGAAGTGGGCAGGGAGTGGGGCGTTAAGTTATGATTCGGAACTCTAGTTTTCAGTAATCAGATTCCAGCACCAGGAAATATCTTGATGTCTGAAATAATCCTGAACAGTTTGAGCCTTGTCTAAAAGCAGTGCTTCATTATGTTAGAATTACAATTTTGGCTTTCTTGTTTTGATACTGAGACATTGGTGTTTCTTCTTTATGTTTTTAGGCCTTTCAAGAAAGGCCTTTCCAGAAAAGTGGAAGCTATTATAGCTGCAAAGGGGGGACCACCACATATTAATGTCTATGTGATGTCATAAAAGTCCCTGTTGGTGTAATGGTCAGGTGTCCCAATACTTTTGTCCACATAGTGTATGTTTCATGTGAATAAATGATTTATTGTCTCTCATGTTCGGGAAAAACACTTTCTTCATACTTGACAAAATTCGTCCGTCTCTGTCTTCTGTTCAATTCCAATATTTTGGTTTTCGTCTGTCCAGGTTGCCATGGAAACAAGAAATAAGCGAGACATTGAGTTAACTCCTCTTAGTGTAGGTAAAATGGCAGGCGTGGTGACTAACGAAGATTCCTTTTTGGTTTCTTTCATCCAATGTTGCATTCATTCGTTTGTTATTCAGGCGAATGGGCGAAACGGTAAAATATGGCCCGAAAACGCATTTGTACAAAAACAAATGTGCAAGTCTACTTCATATGCTTTGTTAGGTTCTGTGTAGTTGATTTCTCCTCTGAGTTTAGTCTACCTTGTGTGGGATGCGTATGTTTGGCATGGCCAAATAAATATAGGTCAACATTTTAATTTAAAATACAGCTTCTCCCTGCGGTGCTTCCAATATCTGCATAAATGTTGCTTCCTATGGGGACTTTAAAGCACTATTTCATCATTATTCTACTGGGACAGATAAAAGAAATCGCAGAATCATAATTGGATATCTTATTTTTTTTAATAATTTATGCTCCCTAAAGCAATAGATTTTTATTTTTATGATTTATTTATCCTTAGCAAAATATTTTTCTTTGTTTATTTTCCATTAAAACGTTCATAAAAAATGAACAGTGAACCAACCCCCCCCCAAACATCTATGACTCATAACAGTGGCTTATCAAAAACGCTATAATGGTAGAAACAGATATTAACCAGCTTTGAAATGGGGGGAAGATGGGAAAAAAAATCTCTGCTGTGGTGTAACTACCAATGGGGTATTTTAGTTCCACTAACCCTGCTGTGTGCATGCCCTAAAATGTATTAGGAATGCAAGAGTCCCAAAGGTCACAATTGGGTTTATCAATAAGTATGGCCTAAAAAGTGATCCTGTCAAACTGTGAGAAGTGGTCTAATCACCACAGCAACCATTGGCATGTTCGTGCTGAGTGGACCATTCCATTAGTTGCTATGGAAATAAAATCACTTTTCGTTATTGAGGGTTTTGATTTTGAACACTTTTCATCCCTATATAAATTTACATAGGGAAGAGAGGAGTAGTGGACCTTGGATTAAGCAGTAGGTAGATAGCAGTAGGCCCATAGTAACTTTAATAAGGGCGGTCTCAGTAGAAAATCGAGAGCGAAATCAGATTTTAGAGGGTCAAGAAAAGAGTTGGTCAAGAAGCATATTTATTATTTGTTCAAGCTCTGACGCAAGATGAAGTAGAGACATGGGATGGTAAACAGGGAGGGTTTATTCAAGATTGGAGTTATGGTAGGAAGAAGGATGGGGCAGATCCAGAATAAGGGAGCAGTTGAAAATATGATGTAATGTAGAGACACGAGTAGATGAGAGAGATCGTGTAATGATGAAGGTATTGAATTGAGGGGACATCTGGTTGGACAAGAGGAACGAAGAAAAACCTCATCTTCAGTTATAAGAGAATTGGTTTAATGTAGAAGAGGAAGAAGAGTTGAGTGAGTCAAAGAGAGGACAAGGCTGCAGATATTTTACATCTGATGGTTCCACTTTTATTATTGAAGTATGTGGCAAAATCAGAGGCACTAAGGTTGTGATAGGGTGAAGAAGAGAAGTATTTAGGAGGTGTTTGGGGTTATGAGAGAGAAAAGAGGTAAAGGAGGACAAGTAGGTTTTCTCAGTAGTGGTAAGAGCAGAGTAATAGGAACGTAGCATGAATTTATTGTGCAGGAAAGCAGAGGTAGTAGGAAACTTCTGCTAACTACGTTAAGCAGTGTGGGATCTAAGGTGTCAGGTTAGTGTTGTCTGAGAATTTTTGAAGATTGAGAGAGCTGGTTAGGCGAGGCTGTTGGGAGTAAAGAAAATGAGTAAGCGGCAAGGTGAGAGAGCAGGAAAGTAAGTGATGGTCACAGAGGGGGAAATGGGGATTAGATAAATTAGTGAGAGAGTACATGCTAGAAAAATAAGATCCAGGGTGTGACCATCGTTGTGAGTAAAGGAGAATGCTGTGTGAGATCAAAAGAGAAGGTAATTGCAAGGAGTTTTGAAGCCACTGGGCTAAAAGGGGGTGTCTACTGGGATGTCGAAATCTCTAAGGACAGAAGGGACAGAAGGAGGAGAAGTGGTCAAGGAGTAGGAGGAGAAGTGGTCAAGGAAGATATTAGCAAGGCCAGGGGGGCAGTATACAACAGCGATATGTAAAGAAAAAGGATAAAATAGCCAGATAGCATATACTTTAAATGATCAGAAAGAAAGCGATGGAGCAGAGGGAATTGTTTGAAAAGTGGAAGTTGGGGAGAGTAAGTCTACACCAACGCTCTTTGTGTCATCAGATCTGGGAGTGTAAATGAGGTGCAGTCTTACATGAGGTTAGACAGCTATGAGTTAAGTATGCTGCTAGGTGGTGAGCAATGCTATAGGCATAAGCAGTCATGTATTATCTAGGATTCTGTGAGATTGCACAAATGTGCTATATGAACATGGCAAACCTTAATAGGCTGAAATATGCAGCTCATGTTGCTTCACTTCCCTCCTCTTCTTTTCGTGTGTGCATGTTATTATCTACTGGGAATAAACAGGGTAGCCAAAGATTGGTGGTTCCTGACACTCAGCAGAAGAAAGACGTTTTACAGTAAGAGCAGTAAAGTTACGGAATTCACAGCCTATAGTGTAGAGGGAGTTTCATGGGATGCTGTATCACGCAGCTATTCACGCATTATTAACTGGATATGGGTGGCATGCCACAGGAATATACCAGCACAACTGGGACACACACCAATGTATAGGTGGATCTGTGTAGTATGCAAGTATGGTAGACCAGTATGTGTTCGTGGAGAACCTATAGTCGCATGGGGCAGTCAAGCTGCATTTAGCCTCACAGTGCCATGCACACCCAAAAAGGTCAAAAACCCCCTCTGTCAGGTGACTAGTAATGTCCATCAGTTCCGGCATATGTGCATATCTGTTACAAAAGACATTTAGACAAAAAAGTAAAGCAAGATCTAACCTTTAGAACGCAGAATGTTTTGGGGCAACCCTAGCTTGCGTTAACTATAATTCCTAACCAAGTATGAGGGCAGCCATTCCTGGAATTACTTGTCAAGTCACTACTATTTCTATCTAATAACCTTGCTCATCACTCATTATTATATTACATCCCAACTTAAAATAGCAAAATAGTTTACATTGCAAATTGTTTGTACTTTCAATTAAATATCTATACCAATGAAAAAGATTTTTGTTCAATTTCGTAAGCTACGTAATGACAAACTTAGCTTGACTTGGATTTTGATTGGCTGTTAATTGTGTAAGCCAGCCATTGTCTGTTCACATTTTTCCATTTTAAGAATTTGAACATGTTGACAGAGCAACATACTTAATATATCTAGGGAATCTATTTGACACATGAAATGTAAATCTGTAATACAGTGCCCGTGGGTGAAAGGCAGCATATCAAGGACAGTTTATGCTATAAAAATAGTGTTTTTCTTTAACAAAAGCTAAACATGAAGTTCCACAAGTTACTATCCTTGGTCTTTTTTTATTTTTTTATTCCCAAAGACACCATCTGAAAAAAGCACAGAGATTTAGTATAAAGTGTTTTTGGACAACATGATATCATTTAATGATATAGGAAGTTCAACACTGATAATGAAAGGTTATGCATTTGTGAAATTGTAGCCAAAAAAGAACAGTATATGATTTTCAACTTTGTTTAGTCTCAGAAGCTGTTAAAGGTTAACACAGTTTAAATACGTATTCCAAGATGGATAAGTGGGTTCGATCAAAATTTATTTTGTTTTATTGTTAAAAAAAGTATGCTTTTTATAAAATAAATTATTTAAAGCATAGAATATATAAAAGGATACCCTGTATCTTTTATGGGCATATTTTTTATTTATTTTTTTACAGTAGGGTTAACATAAAATTCTCAGCATATGAAATGTGTTTAGCAAATTAGTAACTGCAGAATAGTAGTACTTTCCTGGTAATGGGAGTCAGGGTTATAAAAAATAAACTACCCTCGTACAATACCAGTCATGGAAAATATCCGCTTGCTATTTGAGAGCATTATTGTTCAGCTAAATTAAGAAAAAATGAAGTTTAAAAAAATATATATATATTATTGGTAAATGTAATATGGTTGTGTGATGTACAGTGTGTAATGGAAAATGTTCAAGGTTTTCAACCCAGGCACATTATGAGGTTCAAACATTTTCACCTTCCTGTTCTACTCTGGTTTAATGATATCTGAACATCCCAACGGTGTGCTTTTTCACTAAAAACCCCAGTTGACACAATTTAGAATATCTTTACAACCTTGCAATTGGTGTTTCCATTTTTTTTATTTTAATAAGGACCAATAACAAAACCATTAGGTTGCCACCATTAGCAAATCACTACAATAGAACTTGTGTTGGATCATGTATAACTACTAGGCAGTTGGATTATAAAAACAATACATGTATTAATATATTTCAAAAAAATGCAGTTCATAATAAAAGGATCAAGAGTACACACAATGAAAATTCTATAAAATCCGTTAAAACGTTTACCGTGATATTTATAATCTGGTGTTATGGAGAACCTGACGCGTTTCGCCAAATTCTCTTGGAAGCTAGGCAAGCCGCGGTCAGGACCGTAACTGACTATGATCCCCAGGTGCGGTGGGCTACAGAATTTCTTAGCTACAGTAGAATCTTTCTGACCGACTGATTAAGGGTTAATGTTTCGAGCGTCTCGGGGTCCCATCTATGCAGATATATTTCATTGACTGTTAAAGAGATGACATGCAGAGACAGGGCTTTTTTCCTACCAAAGGATCAGGAGCTTAGCCGTGTTTTGGATGTTGGGCTGTTTTCGATACACGGTTTGTCTGCTGCATTTTTTGCTGTCGATGAATAGCTACAGTTACAGGTCGCTGATTAATGTCGGCATGGTGGCCATGTTATTACAGCCCTTGAAGTTTGGCCAATAGCCCCACTGTGCATGATTATCATGCAATATGTTATGCACTGACAGGGAGGTGACTCGTAAGTCTCAATTTGGCAGCTGCTTTTCTCGGAATAGTCCCAGGATGATCAAGCGCTTGTACTAACCGTGTAAGATTCCAGCTTCCACTTCAATAATGATTTAAACCTTACAGGTGCTGTTCCACTTAGACCGTGACCTAACTGGGTTCTATAGCGTGTTTAGCAAATACACCTCATCGGATCTGTCATTATATGCGTTCCTCTGAAGGTTTACTTACAGAACGACAACCCGTCAGTGCCCGCTTTCTAGTCACATGTCAATTAAAGGTGCCATTCCGCATAATTTGGAACTACGTGCAGCAATAGAAACATAATTCCTAGTACTGTGGAACACCCAATGGCTTTCCCCCCAAAAATAATTATTTAATTATGTAAAGTTTTGCCTTTTATAGATTTTTGCTGGGATGGCTTTATTGCCGTGCCACACCAACTAAGGTACTGATAATTTGTTACCATGGAAACTGAAAATACTTCTTTTAGTTTTTTGTATTTTTTTTCATGTCTTTAAACATTTAAAGGAAGAAAGAAAATCTGATAATTATTTAGTTAGTGTGCAACACAGTGCAACAGCTTTAAACTCGGCAAGGCATCTGGAACAGTGCTTTCAATCCCACTCGGTGGGGTACGCTGTACTCCGAGGGGCCGCAATCTCCGATAGCGGATTGGGTGCGGCCACTGGTTGGATATACCTAGCCTCAGTCCAACCGTCGACCTCACTTACTGTATATCATTTGGTGGCTGCTGGCCTGATGGTGTCAGGGCCGCCTCGTCATCCCCAATCGGGTCCTGGTGATATCTGATCTTCCCAACTGGTCCAAGCTGGCCATAGACTACATTGGATGAAGTATAAGGTGATGTAGGTCTTTAAGACACAGAGAGCCATGATATCGCCATGATATCACATCATAACTCGGTGTTCCACAGGGCTGTGCCAAGGGTAAATGCGTCAAGTTACAATAACTAAAAAGAAATATTGCTAAAATTGCAAGGTTCTCTTTAAAGTATATTATAACGGTTACAAGTTTTGGATTTGGCAGAATTGCTTCTTATACATGAAACTATTGGCTTAAGAGCATTTTATTTCGCTTGATTTAAGCATTCAGGCTTCATGAGAGAAGTCATTTTCCTTTGCTCTGATTCGGCCAGTTCCTGTTCTTGACACAGCACGGATTTGTAAAGAAAACCCTATTTTTCCAGATGTATTAAATGTAATATTCAATTTATATATATGTGAGACTTAGTCACTAATGATTTTGGTAGCAGCAGATGGGCCTCTAGGCCAACTCATCAAGCCCTAAGCAAGTGCATGAGCAGAGTTGTACATTTGCCCTTTAGAAGCCGAGATCCCCGCGAGCATCCTTTTGGATAGTGGCCCAAAGACGCAAGGGGAAGAAGACGTTCTAGCTGGCTCAGCTCCATCTCCCGTTCTTGAGTGTGATGAACAAAAAAACTTATTTAATTCTAATGATGAACAAAACATAGTTACTTCTAATGGAAAATACAGAAACCCCAAACAGATTTTTGTTTTCCTCATTTTCTTGTATTAAAACACATAGGACAATCGCCCTTAAATTAGATTTTATTTTGACAAGGAAATAAAATAAAAGCTAAAAAAACCCAGAAACTTAAAGTAGAAGGCTACACATCTCAGTGGACTCCATACTTAACCCCACCAAAAGCTGTTTCTCACTGGACCCTCTTTTTAGCTTGTCTTAGCACTAGTGATGTCAGAGTAATCTAGTAATCAATCTGACATCATTCTTTAACAACTAATGAGTTAAAGAACATGGTGTTCAGTGTTATTTCACTAGATAACGATACTTATTATCCAGCCCAAAACATTTACTTGTTTCAATTATATTGTTTTTTTTGTTTTTCTTCTAGAGGAATTAATGTTCTGTAGCCAAACATTTAAATATTACGAAAGATGACATTTGAAACTGCTGTATATGCTGGTCTCTCATGGAACCACGTGTTCTTTGACATTTTAACAATTTAACATTGCCGCATACCACAAATGTAACACACGTGACCTTCAGGGTAAGCATCCTTTTAATTTATAGGTCTTCATGAGCAGGATAGACATGGGGTCTCCCCAGAGACTATTTAAAGAATGGAATACACATTGAACATTGAAAAAAGTCCTAAGTCAAGGAATGTCAGGGAAATGCTATGGTTGGAGACGCTGCTAGCAGTGTAAAGAAATTCCTTAATGTGAATAACATGCATTGCCAAACCTCAGCAAATTATTATTAATAGTAATAGTAGTAGCCGTAGCTAGCTCATTATGCACCTGAGGCAAGAATGGAAAATTATGCCCCCCAGCTATTTTGTTTACAGAGGTTGTTTTATTTGCATTGCCCTTACACACACCTGTCCATAAACACACATACACGTTGCCTTTACACACACCTGCCCATTGACACGCATATACGCATACACTGCCCTTTAGACACGACTGCCCTTACACACCTGCCCATTAATATGCATATTCACATACACAGCCCTTACACACGCCTTTACACACATATATACACACACCAGCTTACAAACATACAAATACCTACACTACCTTTACACACACACAGCGGTACTGCCCATACACACACCAGCTTACACACACATATATACACATACACTACCTTTACACACACCTGCCCATTAACACGTATAGACTAGACTTGTGCATTCGTTTTCAGGCGAACATGAAAACAAACGCGAAGGGTGATCTCCCCAACCAGCCCTGCTCATCGGGCGTGCACTGCACACAGGGGCTCCTGATGATGGTTGGAGAGAGCTCGGCAGTCCCCTGAAGACCAGCCCGGGAGGGGTGGTCTTTCCGCTCACCCCCCCTATAGAATCGCTACTGTTTTTTAGCTTTATGGTGAATCAGATTGCTGGCAGGAATGTGATTCACCACGGGGCCCTGTTAAGCTGGGTAGGGAGATCCATGATCTCTCGAATGCTTCACTCGCCTCACCCTTCTATGGCCCTGAGTAGTAGCAGTAGTAGTAGTATCTTTTATATGTAATCAGAAATAATAGTCTTTTTTTTATTCTTGTTTATGTATTTAATAATCAATAATATTCCATCTTTTATATTTGAATCTTTACCATGTTTAATCTGAAAACTTTGCTGCAAGAATTTAATAGTAGACTGAGTTGAATTGAATGGCAGCGTTTTAATTACAATTAATTATGTGTTTTCTTAAACAAGCAGTCAAATTACGCGTTTCCGAGGCTGCAGATTTCAATAAATGCTGTTATGCTGTTACAAATGGTATCCCACCCGCCACCAAGAAACTCGAATTGCCATTCTGCAAATAATTTATACGGAACCTCACTTCTGGATTAATGCCTGCCATATTCCTGTATGACAAGAGAATGCAATCCCGGTGTTTAGAGGTACTGTAGGTGTGAGGTTAGTTATTAGCTGGGGCGGGAGGCAAGCCTGGCATATCAGCACAATAATATAGTAGCCCAGAACACATTTTGCAGAACACCTTCTATATCCTTTAATGTGATCTTCCCAGATTTGTTCAATATAGAGTCCATATAGAGTCCATAGGTTGTACTCATAAAGGATCTAGGAAGGGTGGAATTGCTTTCAGATATCCCGACTGTGTATTAGTATTGAAGTCCTTTTTTATCTTTTTTTATGTATTCTTCCTAAATATAGCTTCTCAAGGAACTATCTCCTTGCACCACCTGCTCTACCTCCCATGGCAATTAGGTTACTAGGCACAAAGTATATGATTTATGGTTCCAGACCTCGGGTTATACTGTCGGTGCTGTGAAAGAAGAAGTATATTTGGAGTAAAATCTCCATTTTGCCTGGCGGGCCAATAGGGCCACATACTTATCAATACTGCCACCCTTATGGATCCTAGGGCCACTTTATCATCCACAGTCCAGCCCTGCACACACACACACGCTTATAAAAATACTGCTGACCATCTGGATTCTGATCTGTTCAGCTGTACCCTTCTATAAACGCTCATTCTATGTATGCATCTTTGTATATCTCCCTCTCCATCTCAAAAGGAGAAAGACATAATTTGGATGTTGCTCTGAAAAAAGAGAGAGAGAGAGATACAAATCTCATAGGAGCTTAGAGCTGCGCGACAGAAAACCAAATGATTATTTTCTCACCCCTGAAAATGATCGGCTGAAATGTCGTCAAACTGACATGATTCATACGCTTTCTGTATAAATACAAACCCAAGCTGCACTGAGTGTAAGCAGAAATAAGAGCGCAGATCTGACCAATGAAAAAAACAAGTTATCCCTTCCCATTTTAGCGTTTTTAATTTTTATATGTATGTAGGCAGTTTCTTGGCAGCTAGTAAACACAATATTTAAAGTCAGAGGGAAAACATTAAAAATGTCTACATGCAGCTGTAATTTAACCCATTATGTCTACAATGAGTTTTGAGCACATAATGCAAGCATACTAATACTGTTACAAAACTATGCTCGAAGAAAAATAAAAAATATATTAAAAGCCGTTCGTGATCTGGTGTTTTGAAATGAAGCTAGGTTGATGGAGACAAAAAGGTTGGATTAAAATTTCCCATTTGACCGATATAGTCATCTGCGTATTTGCATATAAACATAATATATATGAAAATATACATCAGAGCAGAATGAAATCAATTGACTCTGATTTTTGTTGCAGATGAAAGTTTCTTCATCATCAGAACACATGGGAGGACAGATTAACGAGACATAAGGTAAATTTTGGGGGCATTTCCACTTTTTCGTTTTTACACATACCTGTTCGGTTTGGCACAACTCTAAACCACCAATTCCACAGTGAGGATCCCTCGCCCTACAACCTCAAAGAGGACTATTCATTAAGCGGTGAGCTGCGGGAGAGGGAGAGTTGTGCTTTCATCTACTGGACATCACAATTATGACGGTTTAACCCCCCTGAGCTTCTGATGTAGAAAGTGCTTGGCTGGCTCTGGATAATGCATAGTTAAATCACTGAGATGTCTTCAAAGGTTCTTCGTTTATTACATTATGTATTATACAGGGCCAGCTAAGCTTTTCTTGCTTGAGAAGCCTATCAGCTTCGCATCATCTATTCCTCACATTGTCATTTTATTTGCCCCTTTTATTTCCCTGTAATTTCTGGTGGACACTACCGATATTGGGTTTGTTGTTCTGAAAGCCTAGACTATCTCCTCAAACCCCTTCTTCTGCGCCAGAAACTATTGAAGGAAATGTTATGAAATGACTGAAAAACAGTACATTTAATGCTGGTCAAGTGCTTTAGGCTTTTATAGAACAACACATCTGGTAGTGCACATCTGTGGGACACTTAACACCAGTCAGTTCTTGTGCTGGATCTCATATCCATCTACTGGTGGATTTCAATGGGACTTCTTTCCTACCAGTAACGCCATTGCCTACACATCTGAAGCTACATAGGTGCTAAGTACTATGTATTCGTGTTTGGTGAAGCCGTTTTGGGGCAATAAGCTGTCTATTTTTTTTTTAAAAAAGCTAGTCTATCTTCTAAGTTGAATTTCTGTTACTGGGGTTGAGTTTCCCAAAAGCACACTTGGAAGTCTAAGGGCCATCTTTAAAAATATAGAAGCTGAAAGGAATACATTTGAAGATTCCGTTGATTTGCAGTTAGAACTTCAGGCTCTGACTTTCTCCCCCGTTGTGTTGATCAATAACTCCCCACTGAGTTCAGAAATGGCCCTTGCTGACCATGCTTTGTACACATTCCGCCATATTTTTGGAAAGAGTGCCATAGACACTGTATTTCTGTTTAGGCGTACATTGATGATAAATGTCGCCCCATGTTTTATGCATTTTCCCCTTGTGATGATGGATCTCTTTCTCTTTTAGGAAACCAACCTGGTTCTAGTCCCGATCCGGCTGTCAAATCGGAGAATCAACAACCTGTTTAAAGACTTGTGTGCAATAAACTGACACAGCGAGATCTACAACTCATACATTGTTTCTTCTTACTTCAATTATTTATATCTTTCTAATTATTGAACGATTCCACTGCAGGAAAATATTCTTCCCATAAATATGATATAAATTTAAAGCAGACTTGTTGGTAGTGAATATTTTAATATGAAATTTAACCTTGTATATTCATATATTTAAATGTATTTAATATATCAGGTGCCATTTTCTTTAAATTCTTTTTTTTTTCACGGTTCTATTTATTCATTATATCAGTTTTACTAAATTGAGGTGAAAATAAATTAGAGTTGTCATCTCCATGAGATTGTTATTTTAGTAAGTAAATAAGGGTCTTTGATTGTGTTGTTGTTATTTTGTTCCTTATGAATTACGGTATATAAAAAGGTGTAGCAAATTTTACGGCCTGCAATTTATGCTTTAAATTCTCCTGATTTGATATTTAATGTTTCTTTACTTGAGTTAATCCAATTTAATAATATATATATAATTCATAATCTATGACTGTGATGTGCCTGCCACTGGCGAGCATCATGAATGGTCAATAGTAGGGTTGTGATGGTCCTAGAAACTACATATTTGAGTCAGTGAGATGATGTTTACAGGGCCAGTCCAGCTGTTCTTGGTAAGGAAACTCATTGGAATAAGCGCCACATAATGAATAGTGATAGAGGTAACATGTTCCACTCTACCGCAAAATGCTAAAAACACATATGACACATGTATGTGACATGTGTATATGAATGGGGCAGATGAAAGCTTTGTGAGAGTCTGGGATTTCCATGAGATACATTTCTGTTCATACAATGGCGTCTGACACAACCTGGCTAGATCCTAGTAGAAGAGGGGATTCAACATTATTAACGTATTTGGTCAATTATAAGATGACCCCCCAAAATCTGAATATTGATTTAGGAAAAAAAGGAAAAAGCCTTATTTAATATAAACTATGATTGTGAAAAAATGATTTTTGTTTTTATTTTCTTTTATTTGCCAACCAGCAGATTCCGTGGCGCTCCACCGGTCATACTCGGCAGAGTGGACCTTTCTGGAGCTCTCCTTGGATATAAAAAATAAATATCTTCCGTGCTGATATTGGAACCAAAAAGTAAAATAATCACACAATAGCTTTAGTATTTATTATCATTATAATAATATGCATGATGTGTTAGCTGCCTTTTCCTAGTGGATTATTAGCTCGTTTAGAATCAGTATTTTAGCTGTGTGACCAGGAAGCCATTGGATACTCTTCAGAAACATCTCTCCTCTATGAGATCCTTTCTCCCGTTCCATGATGTGCCTGGGAGCAGTAGGTAACACTGGTCTGTCACTTGTCTAAATGATGCTGCTTTTTTCTGAGATGCTAACCTAATCCTGGGGGAAAATGCAAGACCTTAACTTAAAGAAGATGAAATCAAGGCTGAATAAAAACAGAAACTGTGAGTCTGCAAAAGGGGTTTTCTTAGGAAATGCCTAAATGTGGATAATAAGTTCAATTAATTTATTTTACTTTTAACTCAAGTCCCTGACGGTGACTGTAAATCATTGTGAGGCTGTGAAAAGTCTGAGAATTCACTTTCGTATTCCTGGTTTTGAGTCATTTGTGTGATATTAAGGATTGCAACCAGGCCCAGACTGGCCATCTGGCAAACCAGGCAAGTGTCCAGTAGGCTGCTGTCCAACTTCTCTCCATACACACCCGATCTGACGCTCCAGCAGTGTGCTACAGTATGCAGCTCATATTGAGCTGTCGGCCACACTTATGTAATTGGCAGCCGATGACCTTAAAGTGCCAGGGTCACCTCATCACCCTGGTCCAGGCCCTGGTTGTAGCACATGAAATTTTGATGTATAACAAATGGGTACAAGGATCTGAAGCCCTACATTATCTGCCAATGGGATCAGATAGGATGGAGCAGGAGATCTGATCTCTTATTCTGTCACTTAGGGGCTACTTTTGCTGTGACTTGCAGTGAAAGTACCGCCACTGCTTTTAACCACTAGTATATTATCCACTACAGTGGTCACATTTCTAGGGCCCTACAACCACAGAGACTCACCCAAAAATTAGGCATAACACTAATGCTTTGGAGGTAGTGATCATTTAATGACATAAATGTTTGACAGGTTTTCAAACAAGGAGACTGGGGCCTAAGGTCATTCCCATTGTGTCTTAAGGGGTTTACACATAGCTGACAACAGTCTAGAGTCTCCTGAGACAATCCGCACACTTATATCCCAGGTGTGTCTCTATCACGGAAAGGCTGACACGTCGACGTGACCAATGCCAGTATCAGTCTTTGCGTCTCCGTAAAAGTGAGATGGATTTTCCCATAGATCCCATGTTGTGGTGCCCTCATATTGGTGTCAGACCAATGCATGTGGACACCTCAAGTGTCCAGAAAGAACCCAGAATGATTATAAGAATGTTTATTTGGGATGGGTATGGCGGTCGCGCCTAAGAGTATGATGGCTGTAAGGGTCTTCCAATAAAACCAGGATGGATCAGAATAAAAAACAGGATAAAAGTCAGGGTGAAAATGGAGGTCCAAAAATAAGAATAATCCAAAGCTTTATTAAATAATAAAAGCAAAAACGGATAAAACACAATGCGTTTGGCCCAAAAAAATGGGTTAAAGCTAGTTAGGAGAGATTCCTAGCACGGTTTATGTTGCTTCCTGCACCTCCTTTCAAAGAATACTCCTTTGTTTATATTTACTTGATACGGGATCTTACTGAAATACCGTATCCCTGGGTAACGTCAGTCCTCCAGTTTCCAAGTAACAGCACCTTTCATGTCATTTTCAAAGCTAAGTTTTCGAGTATAAAACAACATCTTATTTAAACATTTTGAAATAGTGACAAAACATCAACTTAGTTAGATTGCCATCACCTCTATTTAGTGCTAATTATTCTTGATCACTTAATGTAACTAATCACAAGCTTAAAAAGCACATGTCATAGAATACTTGCGTCTAATTAGGGCTTCAGGTAAGCTCTGAAGAGGAGGCATCATGTTTTTCACTTGAAGAAGACATCAGTTTACGCTTGCGGATCCTGGCTAGTACCTTTTGCATGATTCCTTTCATAGGTGATGCTACTATATACATAATAAGTAGCTGCTTTGTGGCCCCCTCAAACAATATCTGTGAGAGAAGCAGGCCTAAGTGAAGCAAAACTATCATAATGTGTTCATCTTTTGTACTGCCCGAGACCTAAGCCAGTCCACTGCTCTCCCTTGTGCCACCATCCTTCTTCTGAGCTCAGCCTTTTAATGATTGACAACACCAGGTGGTGGTCCAAAAAGTGGGCCACAATTCCTCGACAAAGATGTGAGAGATTGTTAATTCAAGTTATTGCTGCTAAAGGTGGTTCTACAAGCTAATGAATCATCAGGTGTACTTAGTTTTTCATACATGGCTTCTCCATTTTGGCTTTATTTTTGTTGAATAAATCATGACACAGTGTAATATGTCAAGTGTTGTTGTTCACCTGAGGCTGTATTTACCTATTTTTTAGACCTGCTAGGGACAGATTATTGTTATTATGTTCTGATATGTAAAACCATAGAATTCAAAGAGGGTGTACTTTCTTTTTCACATATATCAAATCAACACCGTGTCTGTGACAATTGTGGACTTATTTAATACACAAACTAATAGTTCTCATTTTTTAATTCAAATGAAATCACATCTTTTAATGCCTGTGCTAAACTTGGCAAAGTTTGTATTTAGTCGCCAAATAAAATTAAACATTCTCTTATAACATGACATGATTCTGACTGTATCATGTAGTCTTATAAGCAAATTGTTACAGAAGGATCCATTCACTAAATATCTGACGATAACTTTAGGGAGACTTAAAGCAGCTTGTGAATGGGATTGCCCTGTGAAATCCATCTTCAAGGCCATCTCCCAGAATTCATGAATTGTTATTTGTGAAGGAACGCAACCTTTGTGAATAAGGGTAAGAAATAATCTTCATTGAGCCACAGCATGATTCAGCCGCAACAAATATAAAATCTCTTGATCCGCACAGGTGCTTCCATCACTATTTTCATGTACAGCTATTATAATGTACTAAACAAATGGCCCAACCTTGTTAAACTATGGATAGGTGCCAGGTTCTCATTGTGAAGATAACACCATAAAATCCTTATATTTTATTTATCAATTAAACAAGTCTAGTTTTAATTAGGGCTAATTCAATTGTATGATATTCCTGAAATGTGGCACTCTAAATCCCGGTGGTTGTATAAACAGCAGAGAATGTTTCTTACATCTAAGCTATTACACTGGTAACCTACTCCATACCTTAAATAAACAGCAGAAACTCAGATGTCTCATCATAGATAATATCCGACAAGAAAGCATTGCTTATTCACGGAGATGAAATTACGCCACCCGAGGGAATTAATTATGTTATTCGATGCATTTCTGGTCTGATCCTTGAACAAAATAGAACACATTTCTATTATCTTGGGGGTTTTTTTGTTACCTATAGGTGCAGCAGTTCTTTAACCTATATACAATAATATTTATCATGTTTTATTAAAAAAAATAAACAACAAGCCATACAAATATGCACTTGATTATGGGGATATATAAGGTGTATGAAAGAGCATATCCTGCTGTAGCTTAGAGCTTTTAAAAGTAAGTTTAAGTCGCCATCTAGTGGTTGATTAATGCCTCACATAGAAACATAGAATTTGACTGCAGGTAAGAAGCATTCGGCGCATACAGTCTGTCTGTTTTTCCTGATAATAAAGACTCAAACCTTAGTCAGTCCTTGGATTCGTCTGTGAATCATGATCTTGATTTAGGATAGCCATATGCCTATCCTTTGCATGTTTAAATAGCTTCATTGTTTTAGCCGCAGGGACGAGCTAAGGTAGTGCAGGCACTCACTTAACAAGGGCGCACTCCAGGTCTTGTACCCCCAAGAGGCGAGGGAGATCACGAGATCTCCCTTCGGCGACCCATTTTAGAAACGTAAGTCTGTGAGGCCATGGCAAGTCCCAGTCTGTATCGGAGGAGATTAATGTGAGGACACTACAGGGAATAATGGGAACATGGCAGGTGCTGATGGGGACAATACAGAGGCTGATGGGGGCATGACAGGGGCTGATGGGGCATGACAAGAGTCTGGATAAACGTGGCAATGGTTGTTTGGGACATGGCAGGGACTAGGGTGGACATGGCAGGGGCTGGTGGTGGACATAACAGAGCTGATGATTACAATACAGGGGCTGGTGGGAAGGTGGCAGAGGCTTATGGGAAAATAGCAGGGCCTGGTGGGTACATTTTATGCTCATTATATGGTAGAAGTGGATATTATATGAAAGTTGAAGCATGTAACTTGGTGAAAAGAATGAAAATATTAAGGTTGGCGTAGGTATGGATTTTCAGCTCCTGGTGTATGTCACTTTCAAGACCCCAATATATGTTCAGCAACATCTCCTGAGTACAGTCATACCCCCCACGCATGGGTTTGTTGGGTTGTTTGGGAGGTAAAACACCACATGTAGGAGGTGCTCATTTTTTATTTATGTATGTGTGTAAGGGCAGTTTACATGTATATATGTGTGTGTCTAAGGGCAGTGTACGTGTAATATGTGTCTAAGGGCAGTGTATGAGTATATGTGTGTGTAAGGGCAGTGTATGTGTATATGTGGTGTGGTGTAAGGAGTGATTTGTATACGTTGTTCTTTGGGCACATGTGTGTAGGGAGTGTATGTGTTATATGTGTGTGGTAAAGGAGTGTATGTGTATACGTGTGTTTATGGGCACATGTGTGTAAGGGCAGTGTATGTGTATATGTGTGTTTATGGGCAGGTGTGTGTAAGGGTCCTGGGAGGGAGGCTAACATTAGCCTTTTTTCATTAAAAAAATCTCTGCTGCTGTGGACTACTCTTCCAATGATGCTCAGCCAGCATTATGGTGGACACCTGGCTGGCTTAGAATCATGGGAATTTTTGTTCACAGCTAGCATCTGCAGCTTTACTGTTGCTGGACTTCCCATGAGGCTCAGCCAGCATCATGGAAGTGGTACCCCATCAAACCATTCATTTTTTTTTTTAATTAGAAACCCCTTCGGTATTTGAAGTGCTTTTACTTTAACTCTTTCTATAGCTTTTTTTTTAAATTATACATTATTTTTAAATGTTACCACTTTTTCCCATATTTTTTTATTATTTTAAAATATTTTACTAATATTTTACTAGAAAGCTGGGCTCCATTGACTTGCATGGTTGGATGCAGTACCTGTATTCAACCTGCAAGTGGAGCCAGAGTTCTCAAGAGGGTCTCTAGAAAAGTTTTCTAACTTTGTTATTTTTTAAAGGACTCGCAGTGGCGGTTGTGACCACTCTCTGGAGAGGTCAAAGAGCGTCCTGGGGTGAGTGTTCGGTGTTGCTGAATGCCGAATGCTGAATTATCGAGGCATTTCAGCGACACCATTGAAGTCTCCTAAACCCTTTTGAAACGGGAGTCCGCCGCCATACAGTGTATGGCGGATGTTGATGCCCCCAGGGAGGCCATTACCTGACCGTTTGTGTCTGACGTGCCTGGGCCGTCATTGGGCGTTACGGGGTTAAATTTCCTTTTACATACAACCCATATCTAGACCTAAATAAGTATGCACAATCAGATTACAATCAGATTTTCATTATATCCCTTATTAGGTATGACTTTTGTCCAGGTTTAAGACAGCTGGCTAGTCTGGCTTCCTAGATGGGCATCCAAACTGAGCTGCAGACTAACAGAGTTTACCTGTTAGTGGTTTACTGGTCTGCTTCTGTATAATTATAACTAAATCCCAAATCCATAGAAATAAGCACTTTGTGTAGCAGCAAAAATTAGTAATTAGGAATAATCAAAATTTCCTAAATCTTATAAGCCAGCCATTAGGTCCGTATAGGCTGTATTCATGGTGCAATCGGTAAACATCTCAACCAATAGGATTGCAGGTAAGTATTTATTCTGCCTAAAAGTTATCATTTTCTTGCTTCCTTGGTGGTGACAAGTGCTCTCATCAAAACTCAGACCATCACAAGTATCAATTTAGGAAACTCTTCTGGTATTTAAGAGACTTGTAGTATTTTTTGTTATATGAAGTAGCAATTCAGTGTGGAAGATGTGTTGTTTTGGAAATATCCACTAGGTGGACCTACAATCACATGAAACAATTTCCTGTGTACCAGTATAATAATGGCAAAAGGGGTCCCCCTACGACAACTCATTGTAAATCATTAAGTATATGCACACTTATTTAAGGGGAGAAGAGAGACTTATTTGAGCAGGACTGTAGGGAACCCAAGAGGAGTTCCTTAAAAAATACAGGTGGAGACCGGAAAGCAGGGGGCAGGCAGAAGAAAAGGAGCCCGGTCTGGTACACGAAGGTTCAATCTCAAGAAAGCCGGGTCTGGTACACGTAGGGTTAATCTCATACAAAGCCGGGTCTGGTACACGAAGGGTTAATCTCATACAAAGCCTGGGTGGTTACACGAAAGGCGTTAATCTCATACAAAGCCGGGTCTGGTAATCATGAAGGGTAATCTCATACAAAAGCCCGTGTCTGGTACACGAAGGGTTAATCTCATACAAAGCTGGGTCTGGTACACAAAGGGTTAATCTCATACAAAGCTGGGTCTGGTACACGAAGGGTCAATAACAACGTAAGGAGAGAAATCACAAAGGACTGCACAGCACAATAACTGAGCACTGAATGAGTCTTAGTGTCTTTGTGTGCTCAGTTTTTGAATTGCCCGCTAGTGAACACCACACCTATGTGCGTGACGTCACTCAGGCGCGTTCCAGGGGCAGATTCAGACCACCATCTCAGAGGGGGGGGCACAAACACACCCAAAAACTCACATTAACACACCCAGAAATTCACACACAAAGAGGCACTCACACTAACACACGCAGACATAGACACTCACACTAACATTCACACCTAGACATATCCAGTGCTAGGCCTCCGCAGACTGCACAGCTCATTTTAATGCATTTAGGATGCTGATTGCGGACTGCACTGCTCTGCGTTGGGCCTAGAGCAGTGTCCAATGAAAATACACCACCGCTCACACTAACATACCCTAATATATACAAACATATGTGCACACTAACATACCCACACACTAACACACACTAATGTACCCAGACACACACTTACACTAACTAACCTACACACATACTTACACAAACATACCTAGACACATACACACATACACACACAGACAGTAGCATACCCAGACACATACACACTAATATACCCAGACACATAACACACACTAATATACCCAGACACACACTTATACTAACTAACCTACAGACACTTACACAAACATACCCAGACACATACACACATACACACACAGACAGTAGCATACCCAGACACATACACTAACATACCCAGACACATACACACTAACATACACACACTAACACACACTAATATACCCAGACACACACTTATACTAACTAACCTACACACATACACACTTACACAAACATACCCAGACACATACACACTAACATACACACATACACACACAGACAGTTGCATACCCAAACACAGGGGATTTAAATATGGACTGCATGTGGCTATTCTGAATCTAAGACAAGACTAAGAACAGATTAAGGTTTTCTCTTATTTTATGCTCCTGAACAGGGCGGGATAGGGGATGACGAGGCAGCCCCGGCACTTTAAGGCCAGTGGCCCCCTAATAACATAGGTTTTGGCTGATACAATTAATACTTTTCTGAAATGTCCTGGGTGGCACAAAGAAAATATTCATGCATATAACAATTTTTACATCCTTTGGAATAAAAAAAGATTAATTGTCAATTATATGCCAAAATGTTTTTGTTTCAAGGGACACTCCGGCCATCATATAAACTATAATGCATATTATATTAGAATGAATATTCAACAACGTTTATTCTTTGTTGGTAAGGCAGCAGGGACCACTAAACGGTCTCTTTTATGTTTTCTTATTCAAACCCCCAACACTCTTGTTTGTTTGTTTTAAAAAACCCAATATCAAATACAATGGAAACAGCGAAAATACAAAGAAACACATCAAGACAAGTTTATTTGACTTTCCTATTCTCTGCTTTCATCAACAACGAAACCTTAGAGATCACCTCTCTTTTCTTTAATGAGTCCTCATATCATGCGTTGGCATCGTTCCAGTTTTCTTGACCAACTAATATAATTCCTCAATTTTTAAAAGAAGACATATATCTGTAAATGAACAAAAGATGACAAAGTCACCTTGAAAGCACGCACGGTAATTGAGAACAAAATTGCTACAGTCTAAATCATCCCTCTAAAGTAAAAAATCCACGTCGATGCTAAATGACTTTCGATCATCAGAAGGAATCCTTTCCTGTGTCTGATGTGTGAAGCTTAATATCTCCCCATTTAATTGAACTTTTGGAGTATGGAGCTCTAGTGGAGAGGGAATGACAAACGCTGGAATATGATGATAACACAATACTACCTCACATAGCGTTTACATTTTCATGCTTGCTTCTCTCTGATATTCAGCCGAATGAACCGGGAGAACTGTGGTCTTTTTTAAGGAAACTTGAGGAAGGAGAGCTTGAAATAAATTTATCCCTGTAGGTTGTCCAGAACCCCCCCCCATGGATGGACAATGGAATTATTAAAAATGCCCTTTTTTCGATTGTTGGGCAAAATTGAGTTCAGAAAATTTCCGAGGGGTGGCAAGTGTCGTACCCCTCCCCCCATGGATGCCATTGCCTATAGGCTATAGCATGTGAATTGTATCTGCCGATGTACCAGCTGGAGGACCAGCAGGCTTCAGAGATTATATGAAATTCTTGGTGCCCATAATCGAGGGGCAGGTGCCCAAAATCTTAGCATTAAATCTTAGGGCTTTTACTCCAATATCAGGGTCTCAGAGCAAAGGGAAAAATATAACAGCCAGACAGTCAATCATACTATCCACTGATATGGATGATATCTAAGACTCCCAACTACTGATTTTGTATGTCATAGTCATTGTTTTACTTATTGAGGATTCATTTAAACAATGACACGTCAAGATTTCCATGAGACTGGGTACTTGATCTTGAATTGCTTGTGTCTTCCCGGGTCCCGAGTCGCACCACCAGTTGGTTAACTAACCTCTATGTGTTGACTTCATAATTGTTCAAAATGGTCAGTTAGGTTCGTAATTAAGTACAGTTCAAACCTTCTGTATTCTTTTACGAATACTTTTCTTGCTTAACATTCCCATTTCCGTTCCCAACCATCATTTAGGTCAATTTTCTTTTTTTTTTTTAATGTTCTGCTGAAATTAATTGCCAGAAAGCAACCTAGGATACAGTCTGGTTTGATACCCTGCCAAGGACCCGTTGGAATCTTAATGCAGGTCAACAAAGCGCAATGCTGGGACAATGTCCTATCTGATGGTTTCCACCGCAAGTGCTCCGCTTGAAGCACTTTGCTTTCCTCTTAAAAAGTTCACTTATGGGACAAAGAGGCGAATGATCATGGAATCCAAGATGAGCGCACTCTGAATTAACCTCTGCGGACAAGAGTTTAAGAGTATTTCCCTACATTTTACTTTCTTCTTTTCTAATAGTTGATGCAAGAATGAAAATCTATTTTTTAAAGAATTTTCTATACTTACATCCTACATTTCTTTGTGTCTAAAGATAAACAAAACTCCAAGCTGCTAAGAATGAAAAAAAAAGCTCAAGGTAACATTATGTAGCTGGTGACAAACAAAAATTTACCAACCATCAACCCTATCGATAGAGGTTTAGTAATTGGAAGATAAGTAAGACATGGGCTTTATTTCTTACAAAACAAAGGCTAAGGTACCCCAAGCGCACCTTGACTACTATTATATTCTAATCACATATCTCAATCATCTCATTAAAGCAAATTAGACATATTTTCATAGTCAAAAGACGGTATTCATCCAGTCATCTGGTAAACAAAACCATTCCATGTTTCAAGTCTTGATAATTATTCTTAAGTCTTCAGAATTCATTCATGCTCAAACACTCTCCCATAATAAGGGGCTGTTAAAAATTGCTGTCATCGCCCCTTATATCAAAGTATGGAATGCCCCAGGGGCACTGCTCATTTTCAATACAAAGTATACATTCCTCTGGGCTTAAATAAAATGAACATAGGGTAAAATTATCCTCTCCATCATCTCCCTACCTACCTAGGTATTTATATACACCATTGTATCGGTCTACCTACTTATCTACTTATCCATATATTTTACCTTTTTATTGATTTAACCCTTACTCGTAAGTACATGTTTCGCCCGCACAAAGAGTACTCTGCTTTAAGTAAGCCAATATGTTTTTAAAATGTATGATTTTTTAAAAAATAATTATTCAACAGACTCAATATTTCAACATACAGGCAATTGGATTGTATATGGTGTCGCTATACTTGGTATTCAAACAATTGATATTTCATGAAAAGAAAATGTAAGCTATATAACCAAATATAATTATTTTTTATTGATCATATAATATTATTATACACAAATGTGATGGGGCAGCAAGATGGCCGTGTTACCTATTGCATCACATAGTCTGGTACAAAAGGCCTGGACTGGCCACTCGGGCAATGGGGCCAGAAACCTGCTGATACTGCTGCTCTAGCACCAGACCAGGTGCTACAATGTGTGGAGAGCTGGAGAACTGTCGCCGCATGGTGCAGGACCATAAAAACCTAGCATGCAGCCAGGAGTATCCGTCATTTGATGGTCACTGGCCTTAAAGTACCTGGGGCACTGGAGGAGAGGCACATAAATATGTTTGGGCTTGTTGTTTCTCTTGTGCAGAGGTCTTCTGCTTTTTATTTCGTGTTTGAACTGCCCTTATGGGTGAGCTTGTATGGTGGCTGCCATATTGGTCTGCCCTAGGATTTGTGGGACACAGGGGCACCACTCTCTTTCATGTTGTTGGTGTCTGCAGATCCGTGAAGCAGAGTGCTGGTGTGTGACAAAAATGCAAGGCCTGGGGCCAGAGCCCAGCTTCTCCATGACTGATGGTTGCCCTGTGGACTGATAGCTTACACTTACCATTGATACCACTACCAGGTAAATAGTTGCCCTGTAAGCTAGCCTACAGAAATGATATAAAATACAAGTATATATATATATATATACAGCTCTAAGATTGATAATCATTCCCACAGAGCCTATTTAGTCACTGAGCCAAAAAACACATTATGATAATGTGGAGGAAGTTGAACTTTGGTTAAACTGCCTTTGCAACTTAAAAAGCCCTTGGAATAAAAATCGACAAAGATTTGTAGATTAGGAATTCCCACGTCAATAATTTCCTTTTTCCAAGGGAAACCTGCCCGAGCTGTGCGTGTTCAGTTGTTGATGTAAAGACATGAAGCATCCATTAAAATGTATGGCTAGTATCACATTAGATAATTACTTATTTTTTAACGTACCAGGTAAACATAAATTAAATGTTCCTATTCTGATTTTTTAGGTTCTGGAGTGTGTCACAGTTAACTAATAAGACAAGAAATGCTTAAGAGACAGAATGCCTGAGGTGTTGAGCTTCCTCTCATCGTGTGAAGCAATGATCTATTTATCTTTGGGTCCTTCCTAGGTCTTACTTAGGACAACATCTCCAGCAGCCACTGATCCAATTATAATTTAAGTCGCTGTACGTTTTTAAGAAATATCTCAAGAATATGACCTCCCTCGTGGACCTGCCACCCTTGACCAAGGCCTAGCCGGTCTTGGCCAGGATCCATCTTTGGTGTGAAGGATAGGCGCCCATGCACCAATGTGACATAAGTAAATCCACAGTGGAAACCAGGTCCCTAATCTTCTCTTTCTGGAACCACAGACTGGTGATATGCAGTCCCTTTAGCCATGATTAACGATCTTTTAACATTTTTCTCATAAGACCGATCAACATGTTTGAGAACACTGGAGTTGTGCGGCCAAACCAGGAAAACAGGTCAGCGCACATAACTTTTATTTTCATTTCCATGTCAAGCTATTTTATAACGAATGAAAAACGATGCTCACTAGTAATGCCTACCAAATATATTAAGAAGGACCATGATGGCTGGCTGTAGCACACATCTCCCGCGAAGCCATGATATCTAATTCCAAATTTCATCAAAAGACTTCATCTAGATCTCATATCCACAGATCAGAACTTCAAAAGGCACTGAATAGAACTGGGTGAGGCAGCCATTGGATGGGGCAAGCCGAGCTGGACGCAAAGGCTTGGCTTGACATGCAACGTATGAGCCAAAGTAAGCAAACTGGACCATAGGGCTGGCATTCTTGTTTGGCCACCATTTTGGCCACCATTTAACAATACTTCCAACTAGCATTCTCACTTAGCATAACTGACCTAAAGTTTTGGACTATTTGATTCCAAACTCTTGTGTTCAAATATATTGCATGGATGAATAATCCAAAAAAAGGTTGTTCTGTAGTTTATTGACCCAAAGCTTATAGAATCGTATGTAATGTTTAGCAGATGCTGACAGCCAGACAGTTGTGTTTCAACCTTCCTGCTTCTGGTAAATAACAACTATTAATCTGTATGACTGTCAACTGAGTCCAAATATTGACTTAGATACCTAACTTTTTAGAGTGTCCGTTTGTTTGCTAATAATTATTTCTATGCGTTTGCTAAATGACAAGACACATAATGTTAAATTAACTGGTGAGAATGGATTGACCATAATAAACAAGTCTACACTTCAGTCCAAAATTGTAATAAAAAAATAATGTCATAAAAATGACTGCAAACTCTATTAAATATATTACGGTATAAAATAACCATAGACTGAGAGTTCTAGCGAGTGTACTAATCATTATTATAAATTATTTTCCTTGCATTTTTTTATTTCTACATATTTCCAACACCTATTAACACGAGAAGTAGCCATTTTATGTTTTTCCTTTCATGTTCTACTGTAATGCGGACGATTATATTTGTGATCAAGGTGATCTTTTAAGACTGTATTATCCAAAAGGAATACCATGTGCTTGCCTACATCTCCACTGTCAAGAGCAGGACTGTCTCCACTTGTAACTACACGTCCACTCATTTTAAAACAAGACTCAATTAAGCTAATGTTAGGCATAACATTTAGGTTTCATGAATTGTGATTTTCATGTCTTTATCACTGCCTTTTCACATTCTCCTCACCACAGTGAGCTTCAGAAGGGACCTTAAGTTCCCCTTCAATAAGGCCACTCATTTGGCTATATTGAAGGCAGTAGACTTGGTTCAAGACCCCCCATTGATCCATGCTTCCATACATAGCTTTGGCCGTTACTATAACTGTTCACTGGTCAATCTCCAGTGGACAAGTAGCCGCGTCAAAGCAGTTAATGTGGTCTACAGACCAGAAACATGAAGTCCCACAAGATTTCAACACCACCGGGAATTGTTATTTTCTCAAAAGTTAAAAAGAGCATCATGGAAAGTCAATACAAATCATGTTATTGACTTAAAATACTTTTAGCACTTCCTTATATTAAGACTCTTAATGCTCTTATGAAACCAACGCTCATGATTCAAACATTTTATCGGTGGTAAAAGTCAGTATAAAAGTTAGCCGTGTATATAATAAAAGGAAACTGGATGCTTTCAATTTTGCTCTTTCGTAGGTGGTCAGTGAGACCCCACACGTAGTTTCAGAGAAAATCATTGCATATTTCTAATAATCTTCTGGCTGAAATGTACACGGAAAGACCTGTCCCTCAACATCTTCTGGAAAAAAACAAGACATGTGCCTAATTAAATGGCAGTGTTGAAGTATTTTCTTTTTGGAGCAAACTTTGCTGTTGCTTTAGCCTTTAAGTCTTTTTCCGAGAATATATGTTTTTTATGTTGCAATGTGACAAATTGTTTTGTTATTACCGATATATATATAACTTTTTTAAAGGAAATTAGTAGTATTTTTAAAGCCATATTCTATGTCAAATATTTTCTACATCTTGATTTAATCATACCTCCTTTGCTATTTTTTTATGTTTTATTACATTAATATTATCTGATTTTTCGATTAGCATTTGACTCATAAAACTCATGACTGATAAAAAAAAGTATAAAACTCACAGTGATTTTTTTTAAACTGTTGAAATTACTCTTAAAATTGTAAAACAATAATAATAATAAAATAAAAAATAAAATAAACTACTCGCATTAGGTTGCCTCTATTGAATATGATCTATTGTAAGTGTGAAATTTAAAAGAAAGAAAAAGGTGTATTATATAAAAAAAAACCCAGCATGGCTTTCTTCTTGGGCTAATATGTCATTAATCGGATTAGGCTAAAAAGCACAAAAGCCTCATTTTTCCAGGAGCTCTTTGACAAGACACCTCTTCATTGACATTCTTGGAATATTCTAGAAGATTTTTATGTTGTACCCCATGTCCTATGTTTCTTGTGTGAGGGCTGGCATCTTCTGGCTCAGAGACCGGTAATGCTGAGAAGCCCCACTGGCCCTTTGGCCACCCCCAGGGACTAACATGTGCACTTACACACACAATCACTATAACGTTAACACACACACTGATTCTAAGACACACTTACACAGTCACACTTATACCAATAACTCACACTAACACACAGACTCACTCTAACACGCACGTACACATACCCACTGTATCACGTCTCACGTCATCATACCTCACACCTTTACCTTGACTGTAGATCTTCCTTATAGCTGCTGTTGTGTGCAAATATGTACATTGTGGTACCATTACATTACACCAACCAGCCATAACAATATGACCACTGACAGGTGAAGTGAATAACACTGGTAATGTTGTTATCATGGCATCTGTCAGTGTGTGGCATATATCAGGCAGCAAGTGAACATTTCATTCTCAAAAGTAATATGTTAGAAGCAGAAGCATCACGTGGATGGCCGGGTGCGTTGCTTACCTGGAGAACACACGGCACCAGGATGGATCCATGGGGGGCGCACCTCGCAACTTACAGGACTTAAAGGATCTGCTGCTGGCGTCTTGGTGCAGATACCACGGCACAGCTTCAGAGGTCTGGTGGAGTCCATGCCTCGACGGGTCAGGGCTGTTTTTGGGAGCAAAAGGGGAACCTACACAAATATTAGGCAGGTGGTCATAATGTTATGGCTGATCAGTGTATGTTAAAACTGGGGTTAATTCCTGATCTTCAGCATAGGATTTGATGATTAATTGCCCTCACAGCTTTTTGTTGAATTTTCCCATTTAAACCATAATTACAAAAGACCAGTTAACGCCAAAAAAATGTTGCCTAAAAAATATGATTACCCAACGAAAAAGACTATTTTTCTTTTAGATTTTTTTTTTAGACAAAAACCATGACATTGGATGAAACGTTTTACTTGAATATGTGGATCCCTTTGTGCAGCTTGTTCATTCGGTCCCCATTCAGATTGAGGAAAACTAACTGCTGCATAAAGGGAAAGCAGACCTGGACCCAGGTTTACCCTTACAGGCCCAGAGCAGCTGTCCCGTTGGCCCCCTCAGATGCTATAGTCTCGTGGAGATCTATGCACCTGCAGACCGCCACAAAAATTCATACATGGCGATGCCACAGCTGCCTGCATTGGTCTCGTATAATAATAATATTAATAATAATATATTGAATACAGTTAACTGATGTACCCAGAAGGGGGCAGCGAAGTCAAGCATTTTCCGGTGCACTAAAGTAAAAGTACTTAAGTTATAGAGCAGCAAAAAAAAACAAATATAGAAGACATTGGTAAATAAGTGGACATAAACAATGCACATGTTCCAGTTTCCAGATACAGTGTCTGCTTGTTTCCCTAATAACTTACTTTAGACTGAAATAATTGCTATATCAGCCCTTCAGCAGTCTGGACTCTTTCCTACAAAGCACCACTGCTGCCCTGTTGACTGTATTTTATGCCATTGCCCGTATCCTGACTCGACCTGCTGACCATGCGTGGTTCTTGGGTTTTGCTGACTTCTGTATCTCTCAGATACTGACTCTTATACCCTAGCTAACTCAAGCTACTTGGTTATCCTAGAAAATGTACCCCTGCTATAACTTATCTAAAAGTGCCGGCTTGGACTGCCCATCTGGCACATTGGGTAAATGCCCCGGTGGACCATTGGTCATCGACGCCCCGTAGCCCACACTCCAGCGGCTAATCGGGGGCTTCAGCGTGCGGCCAGTGGCTGAATATTGCCAGCCACACACAACAAGTGTGCAAAAATGAAATGTGCGGCTGCGCATACCCATCCATCGACCGCAGTTATGTCATCTGGCAGTACAGCCTTAAATGGGAACCAAAAACCGTTTCACCTGCCCCAAAATAGAAGAATTCTTGTGTAAAATATTGATTTGTTTATTCTTTACCGAAGAAAGAAATACGAATATCTAGAGAGACAGCTTTTTTAATTACAGGATGCATTGAAGTTTGAACACTGAATTTTAGAAAAAATGATTGCCTTTGGCAATATCCATGTCATCTTCTGAAATGTTCCCTTTCAAGCTTCCTTACATGCTTATGCATGCCTTCTAAAATTATGAAAATATTGTTAAATCAAACTAATACTAATATAGCAGGTAATAAGGGTATTTTTTTCATAACCAAGTTTATACTTATTTTTCTTTTTAAAATAATTCTTTATATAATAAATAGATATTAATAGACCACAAAATATTGATCTTGAGTGCAAATTACGATAGAATATTGATACAATATTGATTTTAAACATCTTATGTGGCTGAAACTCAAATTGCCTTTAAGATTAGAGAAACAGAGCCTTATTGTGAGAACGTAAGTAAGGGTAGGAAAGATACGGAATTGATCACTCATTATGGACAGCTTCCTGGTTAATTAATACTAGTATATTGTCTTTTATTATGTGTGATCATAAATGTTTCCAGGATAAATATTATTTGCAGTAATGTGTATACCCTTTATTATTTAAAAACAAAGCCTATGTATGATTAGACAAAAATAATTAGTACAAGAGCAGGTACTGTTTGCCTTAATGCATAAAATATCTCAATGGGACCCAAGTTTCCCAAGGGCCCATAATACATAAAGACGATCCTGACAAGAAGCTCTGCGTGGTGTTCAAATTACTAAATGTTTCACCTTTATCCATAGCTGCAATTAACCCTGGACTAGGAGTCAATTAACCCAAACCCCAAAGCAAACCTACGGCACTATAAAGGGGCAGTTTTAACCAACGAGACCTCATTAAACATCATTAAGTGGTGGCCTGTAGCTATTTGCTGAAGACCTTCTGCATTGTAAAAGTATTTGTTTTACATAGGATCATTACTCAGCAACTGCCCAGGAACGTTCAAACCATGCGCGTTCATCACAGTGAAGTAAACAGCTGAATAACGAAACGCAAAGCATCACCTGCAAGCAACGTACTTAATGATGGCACCTTCAAGCAGCAGTTAGGCAAGAAATATAGAAGCCAGGGGACACTGGCCAAGACTTTTTAAAAGCTACGAAGATTATGAAAATCATACAGTGTACAGTACTGTCTACAAACATACACCAAGGCCCCTTGGCCCCCCAGATCAGTTTTTTTTTTTTTTAATTTATTTTTTTTATTTTTTATGGCCCCCCAAATCAGTTTGACCCTAGCACATTGTCCAAAGAAGTTCATAAGATGAGTGGTCAGGTGAAGTCAACATCATTGACACTCTGGAAGAAACTTAGACAGAACACAAGAGTTTTCTCCGGGGCGAAAAGTGAGAATTTTTGCCCGTTTTTGCAGGTGGTCAGTTCTAGTCCTAACCTGTTAGCTTTAGTCTGTATTGGTATGGAGAGGTCAGGGAACAAAAAAAAATAGGAGCCTGTACTCTCTGCATGTGACTGCCCAAAAGGTATTGGTAAGACATAAAGTTGACCTACGATGTTAGAGCCTTCATGTGCTAGGATACAAACATGTATAGAGTTTAAGTTCTAGAAGTCTATAGAGTCGCATACGCTTTCGAGAACGTAATGGTCCCTTCTCTACATGGTAGGAGAGATGATGTCAAGACGTATGTGACAGGAATAACCGCGAAAAAGACCTCCCATGAAAGGATTTCATATAAATATCTTTAGATAGCAGGGCCACCTTGACATTTTGTTTGTGTTAGACCAGCGTGTTATGTGATCCAGTACTTGTTATGTCCTCTTTATCCACTTTACAGCACTGTAAAATATGGCGGCACTATATAAATCAATAATAATAAAATTTCAGACAGTTTTAGTTATGACACTATACCCCAGGGCTCTTTGTCTTTACCATGGCAGGCTATGGAGAAGGTGGAAAAAAATCTGGACACAAAATGTTTATATCTGGGTAAATGTGGAGAGAAGTGGAGAGAAGTGGCATTGGGGGCCTAGAACATTTCAACGCAGGTCCTATTGCCTTTAAATACACTATAGTAAGCAACAAAATCATGTCTCTGCTAAAGTATGTATTTTTCCATTAGAATAAATCTCATACGACAACCATAGAGACTTAAATTGGTTTCGGATGTTGGACAGTGGTATTAGTTTCCTTTTTTTCACCTAGATTGCTTTAAAACATATGGTATTTTCTAGGAATGCTCCTCCTGATGTGAAACCAGGCTGAACGTTGGAAACAACCAGGCAATTAATCAGGTGTCACATCTATGTTTCTTCGGTTACCTCAGATGATAGTCTGCGGAAAGATGAAGACAGCATCTGTCTAAAAAAAAAAAATCACATTAGAAAGTATTTTACCACGTCAGTATGCTGAACAGAATTGGAAACCACTTATTATAGATGATTACTACTGCCGTTTCTTGTCCTCAAGGCGATAGTCATGTATGATGAGTTTTTCAAGAATGCACATGTCTTAAGAATGTTTCATTTCTTTGAGGCGAATAGTTTAGCAAACCCAGTACATTAAATCTTTCTAAGCAAACATATTGCCATAAGCCACTTTCAACTAAACTTCCATATTGCTACATGCAAGTTCTGTGAGCAGTTGTGCAGATACTGAAACCCAATCAATATATAATGGGAAGTCCTACCAACTATGGATGTCTTTATTCATCAGCCAATATAAACAAGGAAGTAAGTGGATGTCTTTTCAACATTCTTCTTGTTACAATGACCTTCTTCCTATATAAGCATCAATACTAGGCCCACAACCTCTGAGCCTTGGATGGCCGGTCCAGGGAGACGGAGGCCCCACACTGCAAAGCCAGCACAGGCCTCCATAGACTCCGGTCAAAGGCTCTGCACCCCTTTAAGACACAGAGTGCCGGGTTATGACGTCATACCCCAGTGGTCTGTTGGAGGGGTGGAGAATCTAGAGTGGGCAGCTGAGACCATTGCCTTGGATCAGGTCTAAGCCATGGCCAGAAGTAAATGCGCCTCTGTATATAAAGATAAATAAAATATATGCCTAAAGATGTGACAAATCTTACACATTTATGCAAGAGGATCACCATCTCTGACACGCTGCTGAGATGGCAGACACTTGGGGGAGGTCTAGGGCTCCCTGATCTGTACTACTATTATCAGGAAGGTGAAATGTGTTGGGTGGACATGGTGAACCTTTTAGTACCCACGTCCAGATTAGACCAATTGCTGTGGATTCTAAAGCACCTAAGAAAGTCAACACATTTGCTTCTATGTAGATGTGGCTCAGGGTGGAAGTAAAGCTCCCGAGACAGGTGGTCGATTCCAAAGGAACACTTTTCCAGTACTTGCCAATTCAACAGTGTCTGACGCAACATTCCGATTATTTTCGTGTGCTTGTCTTAATTTGTCTCTTTATGCTTATACTGGATGCACATTGGTTTACTGATGGTTTATTCTCCATTGTAATTGTCAGTTGTGTGCCCTTGGGTTGATATTGTGTGATTGTTACATTACACTTTGTTATCTATGTGGAATGGTACACAACTCAAAATCACATTTTCTTCTCTTTTTCTTTTTTTTTCTTTTTCTTTGACCTAAAACATAACGACAAAGTTAAAAAAAGTACATTTCATTACAGGTTTCCATACATGAGGACTTCTACAAATATAGACTTCAGTTGAAAAAAAAGAATCAGGCAGATCTGGGGAAGGATGGAGCAGAATAAAAAAGGGGAGACAGAATAAAAAAGGGGAGACAATGCCAAATGAAGAAGATGAGAAGAAAGCAGATCAGACTAGGGCCTGGAATCTCTAAGATGGTTTTTCCTTATTCAAATGTATAATAGACCAGTACAACTTCATACAACACCAAAGATGCACATCCAGAATTGGTGAATCATTGTTTTCTTTTCATTATTTCTCAATGTGTAACCATAAACCATGGAGTACTTATTAGCCCATCTAAGCATAAGATCTCTGAGGTCCCACAAGCTTTTATAGCTTTCAGTCTTTTTTTTGTGTGTTGGCCCAGGAAAAGTCATTAAGACTACATGTTCTCTCGGGCTATTACATTAATATCTATTTTTCTTACTAACCATAGACCACATTTTTTCCCCAGTAGCAATTATAATAATCTTTTAAATATATGAAGGAAATTGGTAAAAATCAGGGAATGTGTTGACATTATGGAAATGCGTCTTGATATCTTAGCAGTCCTACTGAATACAGGATAAGGATAAAAATATTTACTCCCTGTAATTAAGACAAAATCCACAATACAAGAGATAAAGCAAAAATATGGACGTGTTAACTAATAAGGATTTTTTCTTGAAGGAATTTTCCAAAGGTACTGTAAAAAAACCCCAACAAAACAAAAAAAGGTTAATTTCAGGTCTAAGCCCAAAAGGTCAGTCATTTACAAGAATTGTTGTAGACCTTACATTACAAGCTTCAGGGCAAAATAGATCCGTTACCTAATCTCATCTATCCATCACCTGAAACCTTTTGAAGACTTGCTAAATATTATTTGGCCAGTTTTAAGTGTTCTTAATGACATACGAGTTGATGGTATGAAACAATTACAGGCTAAACTGCATATGATTAACTGAAAACCATACATTTCATCGCAACTTTTTTCATGTATTATTATTATTTTTAAACATTGGATGAGTTCCTCTGAAAACAAGTTTAATATATTAAAAGTAAAACCCCTACATATGTTTGCTATAAGCCTGTGCTACTATTTTACGATTAAGTCATTTTGTGGGCTGTAGTCAGCCATGTTTAGGTTTTTTCATTAAAAAAAATGAGTTTTGTTCAAACTTAGAAAATATGAATGCCTATGAAAGGTATACTTTCTCATCCTATGAAACATTTATACTTTATTATTATTCTTTATGTATCTATTTATTAGTAATTATTAAAGATTATTTAAATTATTTTTTAAATTAGCATTAGACCATTAGACCATTTTGGCCGAAGTTGCCGCCGAGTTAGGTTCACGGAGAAGCGGACGAAGATAGCAGATTAAAGTTTGAAGATACAGTAGAAGATGAAGAAAGAAGCGAAGGGAGAAGATAGAAGACAGAAGACGTTTAAGTGGAAGTGGTCATTAGAACCGTAAGTGGTCATCAGAAGAGGAAGTTGCAGAGAATGTAGGGAAACAGTTAGAGAGAGTGAGTTTTTTGCTTTCTTTTCGGGTTATCCATGGGTGGTGGCTGGCCTCTTTTTCGGGGGTTGGTATGAATCATCAAATTTACCAAAATTTGGTAAATTTGCAATCATTCAAATATGAATGCACAAGTCTAATTAGCGTTCCTAAAAGCATACTTTATAGTGTATTTTTTTCAAGATATAAAATAGAAATTACAGCAAGAAATAACAACATCTAATGGTATAAAAAAAAACCCAGCACCGTTAATTACAGAATAAAGGGAAATCTCGCTGAAAAAGTAGGTTTTCTCGATAAACTGGATTAAAAAAAATGCATTAAAAAGGACAACAGACATAAAAGAGAGTATAAGTAAATAAACAGAGAGTAAGAGTTAATCTGGACACACTGGGAAAATATGTATTAGAAATAATATAATACACATGAAGAATTTAAACCAAAAAGCTTGCGTGTCTGCAAATTAAAAAAAAAAAATCAATGGGATGTTTTACATTAATCTGTGATTTTTTTTTTTATTATGAGAAGCATTCATGGAAAGCTGTGTTTATTTTGTAGGACTGAGTGCATTTAAAATAAGTGGCAAATAATTTACAGATGTAAACTTTCATCTTTTGGTTTATATGTAAGACTGACACTACCTTAAAGATGTGCGTTTATTTTTGTTAATATAAAAAAACATAGGTTCTACGATAAAAAAAAAGTACAAAAAACAAGCAGATTGTTCTAGTCTAGGCCAACAGGTCCGGGAGGTGGCATCTCATGGGCCACACAACCAGGGGGCAATCATACTGCCCAGTGGGCCACTACTCAATGGGCCGTTGGATGGAAGATCTTGAGTCTCCCCAACAGGCCCATTTATGTCTCCAAAGGCAAAATAATTAATATATGATATAGAAGATAGTTGTAAAAGAGAAGGTCACGAGATATTTTTCACCACTACAGTCATGTTTTGTCCCAGTATGATGGTAACCATACACTTGAGGAGTAGGCTTGCATTTTTAAACCAGAACATATTTCCATTGTTGTAACTCTTCTAGTTCTGACAAAATAAGCCACTTTCCCCCCCCTACTTCTAGTTTGCCCTATTTGACCACAAAGTACATGATTCTTCGTCCCACGTAAGGCCCATTAGAAAGGCATGAAGCAGCCAGGCCACCCAAAATGGTGTTGCGAACCCTTGTGAGCGTTATCTAATACCTTTCTTTCTTTGAAAAGTATGAATATTTTAGAACTATTCAACCTATTCACATAATGCGTTGTGGAAAGGCTCCCCACGCTGACTTGTCATAAAGTATTTAAATTCTGAGAGCGAGTATTACTGTTGAAGTTGGTAAGCCCCTGTGGAACATAAAACTGTGAATAGCTGGCTCATCCTATGTATCGAACATAAAGGAGCCAGAAATAATACACACACAGTAGTAATGTGAGCTGAGTGAAATAGCTTCGAACATTTGCATATAAGAATCGCAGAGAAAGCAAAAATTATCCTTACAAATCCAGAATCTAGTTTCTCGCATCTGTATTTTAAAAATGTTTCTGAATTAATTATTATTATTTATATATTTATTAATTTTATATTTATTTTATAATCAACTTCTGTGCACGCCAGCTCTGGCGATATAGGAATCAATAAATAATAATTTATTTAATAACAAATAATGATTTACAAAGGGAGCAGCCACTCTAATCTCCTGTTCTTGGGATCTGCATGAATATTCCTCCCCATCTGTTGAGTTGCTGGTTATTGCTGATTGGTTCTTGGAGTCTTCATGATGGCGGGGCGAGAAGGAAGAAAACTTTGGGACAGCTAAAAGCTATCTCTGTAGTAAAAGAAGAAAGTATTTTTATAAAATGTATATTATATTATATAATATACAATATAATATATTATAATATCCCATGGTTTATTTATAATAAAAAAAAGTTATTGTACATTTTATAAATGTATTCATAAAATACTACGGTATAACATATCCTTATATTTTATTTTTTAAGGTTTTTCAACATTTACTTAATGGACAGATCATCTAAATTAGCAGAAATGAATGTACCGTAACTAGAGGAAAAGGAAAAAAATGATAAATGGCTAGAGATTACATTGAAGACCCAAATGTTTAACAGACAGAAACAAGGGGTTTTAGACACAAATATCATGTTACTGCACATGAAGCAAAAATCTAAAATGCAACGCAGAACATCAGAAGCACCGTACTCAAAGGATTATGTCAAGGATTAGTCTATACATATTGATGTGATTTCACAGGATTTATAAGAAAAGTAAAAATTTACATTTTTTAGGAAAGAACATGAGTGAAAACCATATATATATTATATATATATATATATATGTTAAATGTTCAAATACAACAAAACTTCCATATATAATATATATATATATATATATATATATATATATATATATGTACCAACCATCATATGTTTGATGCATGCTATATACACAATATGTCGTTATATATCTGTACTCCTATCTACTTAAAGATAAACATACGTACACATTTTTAATTAATAATTAAAAACTCATTTTATACCTATCTTTCTAAAAATCTAGATCTTTTAAATGGCCGTAAAGCTAACTTATTTGACTTCACGGCTCTGAACGTATATCATTTGTCGAGACGAATATGACAACAGGTGGTAAATAATTTCACCTAAGGCGTCATATTTTCTTTAATCCTCTTGATGACTTTTTCTAGCTGCCGCCGTAATTGCTGCCAAAGATGGGATAAGCCAGGTGTCCTTGTTGAAAAGACTTATTAAATGTTTGGGTACCTTTGTTTGGTTTCCTGGGTGTGTCGAAGAGTTGTAATGGTGACGACCAGGAAGGGGTCAAATATATAATCTTACGTTATGAATCTAGAATGAAATAATGAAAGTACCTAGAACATATGTTGAGCACTTAATGGTAAACAGACAACGCAATAAGGCATCGAAAAAGCAAGTTGGATGTTCTTTCTGCTTCTATCTATAGGCACCATGGGTATAGGGGACATGACTCCTAACAAGGGCTGATTAAGGTTTGAATCTTTACAACAGGAAAAATGGGCAGAATGGTTCTTATCTGATGTCAAGTTTTGTGTTTCTAGATGCTACTCTGATTTGAGTTTCTTAAAGGCTCCCCTGCTTTTAAGCAACTCAAATCAGAGTAGCGTTTAAACATTCTTCCCTTTTTCATATAGAACGTCCATGGGTTTGGAAGGTATAACATGTCTAATGTAGTAAAGTCCATACATAATCATTAATGTTGAGACAATAAAAGTAGGTACTATGTGTAAAAGGCCACAGCCGTAAGGTCCATCCCCAGGCAATATATAGAATCCAAAGAGAGTCCTAAAACATCTGTTCTAGAAGATGGTTGAAACTAATGTACTTGGTGATACAAGTGTAACTTTAACCTCATTTGTGTCTATGATAAGTAAAGTCAAGAGGGTGTCATGGAACAACGAGATAAGAGGGACACTAAGACCTATCTTCCAACATTTAAATGTCCCAAACGTTACAGTTTTTAGGTGGTGTGTATCCCGGACTAGACCAGGGGGTGCCAATCCCCTTACTGCTCCCTGGTTACAGGGGAGATCTTTGACCAACTGGTCTATTTACATTATGGAGGCTGTGTCGGCTCAGCATAGCTTACATAGGCTGCTTCAAGGTGAAGAGCATTGGGATATAATGTCATTTCCTGGTCCTCAATGTATTAAAGGTTAACGCAGTGATGATACAGGCCACAGAGGGGGTGACTGGGGGTACTACCCTGTGTCAGGCCTAGGCTAGACAACAAGGTTTTGCTAAAATTGCGATATTTAATGTAATAACATCAGTTTATGTGAATAGACTACGCCCTCTTCATATTCAAAGAAATTCATCCAACATTTTCTTTTACGAAATCCCATTCATCTGTCCATGTTGCCACGGAAACAAGAAATAATGTGTAGTTAAAATGGCGGCCGCGAGGACGAAAGATTTTTGTATTGCGCACACTCTTTTCCTGTTTCTTTCGTCCAATGTTGCATTTGTTCGTTTCTTATATGGACAAATGTACGAAGCGGCAAAATTCAGCAAAAGTCTACTTTTTATTTATCTTATTTAAAAAAACAAACACATTTGAATTCCAGTATTTGAAATCTCTTTGTGGTCAAACACAGCCTTTAACTTACATTTTCAAAGAAAGACCGGGAAATCTAACAAAAGGCATGCTGAGCGTCTGGTGTTTATATCTGAAGAAATCATGAAAAGATGAAATTTTGAGCTTCTATATTGTCCTTAAGTGGTGTGTGTTATTGGTCTTTTAAGTGTAGGTAAAACATCTGCAAACATTTACATTTTGTGGACCATAACATGAAAAAAAAATGTTGGTAAAAATAGCCAAAACCTGTATTACAACCTAGTTTTTCCATACCTAAGTGTTCACACGTGTATCAAAATATACAAAGAATGTGTGTGAAAACATTAAGAAAATAAAAAGATGTTGGTTTATATAAAGACACAATTGTGGAATATACCTCCTGGGCCAAATACCGATTCCCCTACCACATTCATTCAGTTATATAGCAGCATAGTGATTCTGGTGACCTACAAGTCATCCATATCCATGAGTGTTGAAGGGGCAGCTGTCCAGGCTTCAAAAACCACCAAAGGTCCATACACAGCTTCCCCGTTCATAGTAATTGTCCTTTGACAGAACCATGTGTGTTGGAGTGTGATAAGAGGCAATAAAACCACATAAAATATTGAGGAGAACAAATTCAACCACCTCCTGCCCCAAGTGGTTTGGTATATGAAACAGGACACTTGCTGCGCGGAGTGTATCCAGCGACTGCTTCCAGTGATTAGGGTACAAAGGACACTGCCTACTGTTTGGGTTGCTTTGTGACCATTTGTAGTTACATAGTTACATAGTTATATAGGCTGAAAAAAGACATGCGTCCATCAAGTTCAGCCTTTCCTATATCTGTTAATTTGTTGCTGTTGATCCAAAAGAAGGCAAAAAACCCCGGTTTCGCTCTTTCCAATTTTGCACTAACCAGGGAAAAAATTTTCCCTGGTTAGTGTCTCCTTGGATCAATAAGCTGTTCCCCAAGTTGAGAGAAGTCATTATACTATATCCTTCAGCTATCATGTTATTGTTATAATGTTTCATCATCATAAACTCTGAATGACAATAAAGTAATAAAGTAATAAAGTAAGTGTGTAGCGATCCAGTCATATGGAAAGATAAGGTATGCAGCGCAATTTAGAGGACATATTGAACCTATTGTTCCCAAGCCCCGTCAGTCCCATAGTTCAATGGACGTTGAAATCTGTGTTGGCCAGGAGAACTCTTCACACAAAGAGAGTGAAGAACAAATATGTATGACACAAGAATAGAAAGACTGGACCGAGCAGAACATGTATTTTAATCTGATACCCTCACCTAAAACTTTATAAAGAAGGCAGGCCGGAGGAAAACAGCTCTTGCTATCCAGCGTTCAGAAAGGTGACTTGCGCTGCAACATTGTTGAAGTAACCCATCAAAGACAAGACCTCAGCTTGTCCCTTCCACGCATAGTCCAGACCAGCGGTCATGGTCCCATCTTCTCTATCTGACCACCCACCCTTTATCCAGAAGCATATCCAGCAAGAACAAAGGGGAAAACCCCACCAGAGTTGGAAAAATATCATTAAGAAGACTTAAGACCTGTGCCGAGAAGACTCAAGCGCCAGGGTATTCTAACCATGGTGCCATTTTTCTTGCCACCACTTGACCACTGACCAGAAACAGATGGAAAAGGGCAGGCACGTCTGGATGTAGCATGTTCTAACAGTCAATAACAATACAAAACCCCATTATATAGTATAAGCGTAGTTGGAAAATGTTGGATTTTTTTTAAAAAAAGATCTGTTTGGTGTTTTTTTTAACTGGGATCTATAGGATCTCTAGAGACAGCAGATATTCAAATCGCTATATCTTTAGCTATTTTTTTTTTATTTAAGAGACATTGCTCATTAATCATCCATGCTGACATTTTGTAAATGTTCTTCTAAGTAATTTATCAGAGGTACAAGTGGAAACATAACAGACACCGCTGATTGTTAAAGACATACAACTGTTTGAAAAGGGTTCTCTGTATGAAACATTGCATCCATTCTTCGCGAAATATTTTCCAGACATGTAGGTTGATTTGGAAACAGCAAATTGTAAAGCTTTTCCTCGCACAAATGTTTTCAAGGATTATGTCTCTCTTGAAATGATCATAGGATTCTTTTTTAGCAAGACCTCTCTGATCTTCTGTCTGTCAATAATACTAAATCCTTTGGGTGCCAGACAGCTGTGCAACACTCGGCTATTGAGTGTAAAGGTTTTACATGTATAAAGATTTTTTTTTCTTCTTTTTGTTCGATGATTGGCGATGTCTTTCTCTCTTTTTCTATCTTTCGCTCTTCTTCTCTTTCTTATACAGAGTGAGGAAGTGGTGGATAAGTGGAACAGCTTCCCAGCAGAGGAATTTATTTGAGATAAGGACTGATAAAGGTTTGTATCTTTACAGCAGGAAAAATGGGCAGACTGGACGGGACGAATGGATCACGTCCGCCTTAAAAGTCTACGTTTCTACAATGTGAATAATGCCTTAAAGTTCATAATCAAAGATATGACAAACCACTGATGTTCACACTTCATGTAGTAACTAGGACAGGAGGTTCAAGCGTGTGGCAGTCAATCTACAGTAAAAAAGGCGGATTGCCCCCTTAGTGCTCCATTGGTCAATGGGCCAGTTACAAGGGAGACCTCTGATCTTCTCAACAGCCCCACTCAACTAGGCTGAACATGCATCGCCTCTATAGGATGCAGTAAAAATATAATGTCATCTCTTGGCTAGGAGAACTGCCCTGGGCCAGGTCTAGGATAGTACAGGTTAGGGAAAACGGCCTCCATATTTCTTTTTTTGGGCATTTACATATCTTAGTAAAAGAAAAATAATCCGAACAGAGATATGGTGAGGCTTTCCAAGAGGATGAAAGAAGTGTGAACATAAATTAGCTCTTATTTGCTTTCAGAATAGTAAAGAAACTCAAAGAATCAAAGAAAGTAAAGGAAAGATCTTCCCGAATAGTGCGTATCTGGCTGTTTGTTAAATCTCATGACAACTGACATTCGCAAAGCTGTGATTAAACATCAGCAAATGTGATTACCTACTTTCCAATTACATTGACACATACCATATACAGCTGCTCACCAAATGCATCGCCCGGCACGTGCCAAAACCCTGTACGTTTCTTTTAATGCAGCGCTGATGATTCAACTCACACATTGAAAATAATTCTGATACGTTTGGAGGTATTTTTACTAAATCTACATTTCCCAGACATTGTCGACGAGAATAGATCTCTTGGAGTTTGGCACCGGTGGCGTATTCTTGCCTAGCCCTTGGTCCACAGTTCCATAAAATGCAGTGTTGGTGACCCACATCCTTAAGATACAACGTGCCAAGGTATGATGTCATATCCTGGCACTAAGCATAGAGCGGAGGTAAGAGGTGGGTGGAGAGTGGCCAAGATATGTCTTTGGTCAGCATGCAGAATTGGTAATAGCCAAAGACATTAAAAAATGGTAGTTGGTAGGGACATGAATCTTTAATCAATTACACAAAGTCTTACCATAAAATAAGGTCCAGCGGACTTCGTAAACATTGCCATAAAGAATCAACTCAGTGTTGTGAAAGCCATTCAAAATATCAAATGGCTGACAACAATGGCATCCCCCAGGTCTGTAGACAAAGCAAATTTATTTGAACAAAATGATAAAACCTGATTTTTTTTTTCAATGCTGACCTACATTACTGTATTCCGCACTGGATTTTTTATTCAAGAAGGAATTTTTTTAAATGTCAACTTTGTTAAAATGTGTTTTATTCTTATCTTTTCTGAAGAGCATACAAAACATATTAGTAGCTAAGCAAACATAATACTCTCATACTCTTGGTGTGTTAGTGACCTCTTTTGAGAGTAATATTAGGAATACATGAAGGTTGACTATCTGGGGCAGCTCCCTGAGGTTAACGTTTGGCTACTTTTCGGTGGTCATTTCCGTTACATAGGCCCAGCTGCCTCATCGTATGCTCCGTCTCTTGAAATACGATCACGGTCAATGAAAAAGATCGGTCCTTGAGGAGTGTTTGTGAATCGGTGACAAGTTTCTGTTATGTAACACAGACAACACTTCTGTTCGGGGACATATAAAAGGTATTAGGAAAAGGTTGATGTTTATAGTGTTTGCTATAAATTTCTTAAATAAATTGTAATCACAGACCAGCTATATGTCATTTGAAAAATAAGATTAAAAACAATGGTAAACCTTTGAAAAACTATATAATAGCAAACATTGTTGGAAAAAATCTTCTTGCTTTTTGTTGTCAGGCAAAGGACAACTATGCATGACCCACTAAACACAATAACTTCAAAATTTGGTTAATCGTAGATGCTGGTCTGCATGCTGACCCGTTTTCTCCTGGAAATAACTGGATCCCAAAATATAATTATTATTTATTGTTTTATATAGCGCCATCAAATTCCGTAGCACTTTACAATGGGTGGTCAGGACAAAACAAATAGTATGTAACACAACAATTTGACTAACAGAGACAACAGGAGAGGAGGGCCCTGCTCAAAGCTTATAATCTAGAGATAATGTTTTGAACATTCAAACTTTCCAGGGAAGGCTGCTAGGAACGCTCCCTCTGCTGGGGTTTTGGCTTCCTTTGAGAGGCAGGAATAGACACATGTAGTGGAGTGGCTAGGCCCAATTAGCTTTGTGTGTCCAGTAAGTAGAGGCCAACGAGCATACATGACCAAACAGCTTTCCTCTACTTGGGGAATAAAGTATGGCTTCCCCGGAGATTCCGAATCAAACCCAGAGAACTCCTAGGAGCAACCTTTTCTGGCCTTGGCCAACTTGGTGACCATCATGCCCTCTACTGTGCCACTGTTGATTGGGTCAGTTCCAAGGAAAATCTCTCATCTCCCCAAGTGGGGTAAAGACAACAGTATTTATGATTACCTAAAACAATAACCTGAAAATTCACAGGAAAAGGATTTAGCCCTACTGATTACTCTCATGGATACCGTGTAAAGCTCACCTAGTATGGTGCTCAAAGGAACCCGTCTGATTCAAAGCCATTAATTGTTTCATTAACAATGCAACACAAAAGATAAGCTGTTTTAATGCAAATGAGATTGCCCTAAAATTGTCCCATGTGATCTTACTGAGCCATTCCAAAAAAAATTTGCAAAAAAATAAATAGAATTAATAAAATAAACTCAGAACAGTAACTGAAAAAAAAAAAATAATAATACACTTTGGATGAGAAATATGACAGGGAAAACATTTGAAAGCAGAACAAAGTTAATATAAACTTTTTGAAATTCAGTTTGGCCATATTTCAGACTCTGAATATTGTGCATCCTGTCTAGAAGAGGACACCTATTGTTTGAGGACAGCTGTGTGCGAAAGAATTTGAGGTAATTTGTGTCTCGGGGCTCGAGGCAAAAAAGGATTAATGCATTTTTACTATTCACTGCTAACAAACACCTACAATAGATGGTATTTGAAATTCAAACTGATACTAAACACTATAAAAATTTTGGTAGTAATGCTCCAACACGCAAGCAATGGGAAATTAAACTTTTTTTCACCCCATGATACAAAGAGTTCACGTCTAAGATAGATAAATACACTGGTTGTGTTTTTTAGATCCATACATTTTATATTCCGCTACATGCGCACATACTCAACCCTACATAGACACGCACATGTACACAATAAAAGGCGAGGTGAGGCGGCCTACCGGTAGGCCAGTCTGGTCCTGCATGTACATTAACTCTCATACATGTATACGTAAATACATACACATTCTCTCACACATGAATGTTACATAGTCCTGGTATGAGACAGACCGAGCTGTTCTATATTACTAAAAATAATGGGGACAGGCCTGGGTTGGACATCAGGCACCTGGTGGGCTGCTGCTCAATAGTGCTACATACTTACCCCTACTGCCACTCCAGAAACAGATTAAGTCTGAAAGTACAAAAGCTAAATATACGGCTACACATCCAACATACAGTATTTAGCAGCTTCTGGCCTTAAATATAGAATTTGACTGCAGATAAGGGCCATTTGGCCCATCTGGTCTGCCAATTTTAAGTGCATAGGCCGCATTTCATCCCCAGCCGGGTCTTGATAAGGGAAGAATGTGCAGCAACTTTTCAGCAACGTATGCCTGAAAAATGGCACCATTTTGTAAATCCATCATGTATCATTCATCTTCCCACTGAGCCCTGAGCAGCTCAATCTGGCCCCTCATACTTATACCCAACTATAAAGATGCACTAACCTAATATATAGGCTGTACAAATAGTGCCCCTATTACTTTTCATTGCCCTTTCTACCTGTTTCCCCAGGCTACCACCATTAGGAAACCTACTTGTATGCCTGGGGACTTCCTAGGGTAGCTACCTGGAGCTATGAGCTTGTTTGGCATATGGACTCTGCTAGCCCAAGGCGGCCTTATGTTGGTCCGAAGTGATAGGGAAGTGGACAGGGAGTAGGAAGGAAGTGGTCATGGCCAAACGCTACCTGGACGAAAATGAAACTGCTTCTGTAACCAGGCTTCACCTGGAGACTTGGACCAAACCTGAAGAGTTCCCAGGTATGCCTGTTCGGTTTCCAAATCCATCGCAGTTACATTCTGCCAATATAACCGGGCGAAGCGCAGTCTTCAAATTTATTAAAAAAAACCTTAGAAGACCCAGCAAAGATTTCACAATATAAATAATAAATCATTTTTATAACCGTTAACACAATTCTAAACATTAACTCACAACTTTCAGTACCTGATATATTCACATATTTGTATTGTAGCATCTGGGAGAAGAAGTCAAAGGGTTGGAGATTTGTTCTCATGAGTGGAACATCTTTCCGTGGTTAAAAAAGCCTCCCAAATGAACCAGTCTATTGATTGTTACAGAAAAATAGATGTAATATTGATGAAAGAAATAATAAAATACAGTCAAGGGGATGGTGAGGTTATCTATTTTATAAAGAGTAGAGCCTCTTCAAGAAGAAGAGGAGACTTTCCAGGAAGAGGTGGCAAATCTACATTCAGACCTAGGTGTCATTGAAACCAAAAAACGTCCAAAAACATGACTCCATGTGCTTTATATATTAATGTTAAAAAAGTAATTTGGAAGGTCTACATTGTTTGTAATGTTTGGTGAGCAAACAACACTTTTTATAGCAATTCTTGCCGATAGACATTCTGTAGAAGAATAGTAGTACAACGTCCGACACCTTTTTTGGGAGGCAGTAAAATATTTATAATTACATCTGAGTATCAATCTGTTTTGTATGTTTTCTCTTTATATCCAGATGTTATTCCGTACATATCCTTTCACATTTTACCGCTAAGCTGTAACACAGCCGATGAACGCAGACTGCCTACACTGATATAGTCCCATCAGGAACATATTTAAAACGTGTTGACGTAGGTAAATTCTTGCAGGCTTCGGTCAATTCTCTAGCGATACTTTTTATAGACAGAGAATTTGCATCTTAATCTATCCCCGGTGTATATCAACACATCACGCTTCAGCTACAAAAGACTCTCCTTAATCCGTGTGATGTCTCCTAAGTACTCAGAACAAACATAAGAATATGCTTGGAATGTTGACAAATCTATATTGGAAAAAAAAGCCAAATTTTATTTTATTTTTTAAAATGTTATTTCCATTCATTCAGGATCTGACATCCAAAGCTTCATTATTATTTTTTTTTTTTAACGTAATCAGTTTTTATTGGCATGATAATACGATAATACCCAACTCTGGTTCAATATTATGCGAAATAAGCGAAATAAAACGCTGATCCTATAGCCATCAAAGTTTGCCTCAACTTTTATGGAGAGTGTTTATTTAAATTGTTCAATGACTGACACATCGTGAGTTACAAAAGAAAAATAGAAAAAGAAGATGGCAAAGCTGTACAAACAAATCCAATTCGCTGTAGCATAACCCATTTTCTTAAGAGATTTATTTGTGTTTAATCAGCAGAGTTTATGAAGTTGTAGGTGGTAACACATGGTTCACTCTTCAGTTCTATATCTTAAGTTGATGGTGTTATAGACTAAGCCTATGTTAAGAGTGCCGTGTTTTAAATAAGATGGTGGTGACAAATTAGGACCAACTATGCCAAGAGCCACCCATTTCCAATCATTTACTTTCTCTTCTTGCTCTTCTACCCATGACCTGCTACTACTGAAACCGTAAGCTATATGGGTCAGGGACATCTTTTCGTCATGTATTCATACATATCGTAACCCAATCAAATTGTCTGGAGATGGTCGTACTTACTTTACTTCCCTTTTTATTATACCTTAAAGTGCTAAGAAAATCAGGTAGTTCTTAATATAGAAAAATATGCATGTAGGCAACAGTTTCTTCCAAGCCTTGGACTTGGACAGTCAATGAATTTGAGCGTTTAAAGATTATTCGGTGTAATACATAGGCATAGTCCACAGTTTCAGGTGATCAGTCAAACAGTAATGGAACTTTGGTAAGACCAATTAAATACATTACGGTGGCGTAGTGTAGTATGAGCTAGAGCTGTGGTGGCTCTCCATGATCCATTTATTCCTCATAAGTATGGCTTGATAAGTAGAGCCCGGCTCACGTTTCCTTGAAGCCGCTTAAGGTTTCAAGGAAAGTGGCATTTTATGTAGGAAAGAGCTTTTAAGGAACAGCAGTATCATTTTCCCTTGCTGTTTTTAGCTGATTTTTATAAAGAACCTCAAATGTGTAGTTGAAGCCAAACGTGTCCATATTGGGACCATATTGGGAAGGGTTTGCTCATCTTTAGAGTAGACATAGGGTGCCATGTTACAATAGATGGAAACATGATGGAAAATCTGATAAAATATGGTTTATATGAAGTCAGTTAAAATGAGCGGAGCAGTTTACTTCTACCTTGTGTAACACAACATGATGGAATGTTCAAATTGTAGGATTTTTGTGCAGATGTTCCTATATGCAGATGTTCTGGTCGCATACAACTATCCATTTCTCCACACAGGGGTTTATTTACTAAGAGCTGAACTGGCCTGAGCAAACCCCAGCTTGATAATTCTCTGGCAATGCCACAAAACGCGGTCAAAGCAGGCCCTAGTTTAAGCCAAAGGAAGCCTTCACCTCAACTTGGTGGCTGGTTTCAGACATCTAAAGTTCCAGCAGTGTTTAATGGAAAGTCAATACAAGTATGTCTAGCTTTGCAGGACCAAGTTCACTGTTGAGTTTGTATGAGCTGAGAGACCACTTCAAAATTGAAGTCTTGTGAGACAGTTTAGCAAAGATCGCACAGACACAGCTTAATGTCGATCTGATTTAGGGTCACCAAATAGTTTAAATGTAATGCTACATTTGCTACATAACAGGAGGTGCTTGTCCAACTTATTACAGGCCATTAACATTTAGTAACCTGAATGGATCCTTTATCAGCAGTGAACCCCAAAATCACTTTGTTTAAAACAATTCGCAATCCAATGACCAATTTCTTCTTAAAAAGAACATAACCCTCCCAAAGAGACTGCATTCTATAATCATCGTAGAAATGCAACATCTGCGATCATTTAATCAGTGGATCAAAACAGACTTTATAATAGTTCAGCTAGAAAGGTCTAACCTGAGGGGCAAGGTTACCTCCTTTACAATTATTTTTTCCACTTTATTGGAAGTAGTCAAAACAACTCCTACTGTTTATCTTAAATTCCCTGTGGAAGGCATGTACACCATAGATGTATTCATTACATAGGCACATATCATACCTTTACAACGGACCCTTATGTACAGTCTTACACTATACAAAATATCTACTACTTGATTAATACTACTTGATCGACAGAGCACCTAGGTAGTTTCTCCCTCTTGCTCTCTTGGATGTGGTGGCCTGGTTTGGGAGGATCCACTGATCTTCTCAACTGGCCCATAGCGGGCATAACATCTACACCCATGATGCAAATACTGAAAATGAAAGAGTGTAGTATATAAGTAACAAGAGGGAGGCTATTTTGTTTACCATCACTCATCCTTTATGGGATGCATACGCTGTTTAGGAGTAACAGTCCATCAGAAGAAGAGAATATTGTGGTCCTCAACACTGACGTCACGCTACACCTTTTTCTACGCCAGCCCAATAAAAGGAATAACCTTCGACTAAAGACTCCTTGGATCAATACAGCTTGCCCACCTGTTTTTGGATGCTTTCCAATAAAGCCTTTCTTCAATTGTTGAACTGCTCCAAATTATATGAATATAAATGTACGTGCACGGAGAGAAAAATAAGACACACGACACACTCTGGGTCAGGTCCAAAATCACTCTGCTTTATTTTGTTTATATTATAGATTATATATTTGAACCACTCTATTTGGTTGCGCTTCCCCAAGTATGGAAGGCAGATCCCCTCTAGAAAATTTAGAGGAATTTAGGTGAGGAAAATGGATATAGCCCTATGGCTCCAAGAGAAGGAGTCTTTACTCAAAGGTCACATGAACTGTCAGGACCGCTGATGTCTCTTCTTTAGATGGGAACATCAAACCATGGATTTATGAGTGAGACTGAAGTTTCTGATGCTTGTGTTTTTAGGACAACCATGTCCTCATTCCCCATTACACTTTCTAGTATCGAAAGGTGTTCAAGAATAGCATACTAAGCATTTCACTTATTAGCAGCTCTATATGAGATTATAAATATTTTTCAAACTATTAATCAAGCCCCACCGCTATAACCAGAATTGTCAATTGCAGGCTGACGGTAATGGGTGTTCTCATCCAATAAACAACAGCTGTAAGGCCGCATACTTTCAAGCACTCATGTAAAATCTATAATTAATTCCTTGTACGAAAATGTGTTTGAGTACTTTCTGCTTAATTTAATCCGAAACAAATGCTTTTTTCTGTGGTTTAACTAAGTAACAGCGTGAAGGCACTAAATCGAGCTCTAATAAAGCCGTTTGGCAGAAAAACAATTAGGCTTCAAAAGAATTATATTTAATGTATTCTTTCTTTTTGCTTCGTATTCGTGTATGCTAATGATTTGGTAATAATTAAAAGCAATCCTCTCCTATTGTTACTAGACTTAGGGGTAGATTATGTATACTTAGCACTTACTTAATAAGTATTGCCGTTATCCTGTTTTTAACGCCTTTGCTGATTTTTAGATAAAATAATAGACAAGCTCCATATTGGCCATGCGTAGGGTGCAGGCGAAGGGGGTTCTCGTCTACCTCTGCGATTATACCGTCTGCAATTATGGAATCCCCTTCAATGGGTTACAGTGATTGGCTTCAGACTTGGATATTTGGCCCACCCGGCAAATGCCGACATCACCCCGTATTCACCCGATCTGCCTGGCCGCATGCTTGGCCATTGCCTATCTAGCCCTGGTTGACCTGGACTCAATGGCGGAGATAAAGCTGTCCCCAAGTAATTGAATAGCAATCCTCACATTGACTGCAATGGGAAAAATGGAATGTAAATCAGATGTTTTTTAGCGTAGATGTACTAAAAAAAGAACTTCTAGCTTATACTAAAATTGGATGTTTTATTCAATGACTCCGCTATAATGCGTGCATATTGACTTTTTCTTGACTTCAAACACCCCCCTCTCCAAATATTCCTCAGATATAGCTTCAAGTGTTGTGATGTAGCCAATAATCACCCCATGCAATGCATTTACATGGTCTCTGCTTAATGTCTAACATTTCATTTGCCTTTTTTTCATGTACAGTGTATATTGGCAGAAATATTACTTTTCACACTCATCGTTTTCTGTTTTGTAATGCCATATTGAACAAGATTCTTCAAAAGCAATCACTCAAAACACAAAAACCACAACTACAATGAAAGAGACCATTCTCAATTCATTTCATTCATTCGGAATTCTGTTGTTCACTATTTGTAGAGTCCAGATGTAAAAACTATATATACTGTATAATATATAATATGGGTTTCAGGAGAAAAAGTATTTTTTCTTAACAAGTAGTGCTCTATATTATTTAGTAGCATATGATAGCAGGCGGAAACGTTCCCAGTTATATTGCTGGTTCTGCAATTTGCTTTTACCTATTTTTTTATAGGAGTTATCGTGTAGGGCTGCCCTTAAGCAGAGCAAGACGGCTGCCACCCAAGGCTCTGAAGTTAGGAGAGCCTTTCATGCACATGGTGCTGTAAGTCTGAGTAACCTAAGTGCTGGGAGTGCCGATTGCTCCTTAATTATGTGCACAGGTGCCCCCAAATATTAAGGGCAGTCCTATTTACAGCAGTCTTGGTTTTATTTTTTGCCATCAGATAAAATAAAAAAAAAGTTAATAAGAGTTATATACCAAGTGTTATATCCAGGGCTGTCTCTTGCCCCTGGGGACTAAGCCTAGGGCGGCACTTACTGTGACTCAGTGGTTAAATGCAAGGGTGCTCAGAGCTGGAGGGATGGCAAGCTGTTTAGGAACAAAGATGTCAGAGACAAGCTGTTTAGGTACAAAGAAGGCACTGTTATGCTGTTTGGGGACAAACATGGCACTGTTATACTTTTTGGGGGCAAATATGTCAGAGATGAGCTGCTTGGGCACAAATATGGCACTGTTAATCTGTTTGGGCATAAATATGGCACTTTTAAGCTGTTTAGGCAGACATATGCACTGTTAAGCTATTGAAGGGACAAACACGACACGGTTAAACTGTCTAGGCATATAGATGGCATTGTTAAGCTGTTTGGGCACTACAATTGTACCGTATGTATGATACAAATGGTGACATCATGGACTGACCAGGTGATAATTCAACCAATTTTGAGTATCTGTGACCCTTTCTAGTATAGTTGACATTGATGGCTGATCTTGGTGAAAATGGTTGAATTATTTTAATTAGGGATTATTATCTTAAAATAACATAAAAAAAAACATTTAAAATGGTGCACAAAACAACAAAATATACAAGTAGGTACTCGGTATCCATGCTTAATATACAGAGAGGAAGAGGTAGAGCCTAACAAGGAGAGATGGGACCAAAGGAGGAAAGGATGAAGTTTACAGATGAAAAGGTGTGACCTGGAAAGGAAGGGATGGGGTAAATTAAGATTAGAGGGCAGGTCAGTTTAGTCAAACCTAGGCCAGTACAAAATCTAAATAAACCAATCTCAAAATGGCAAAAGCTTTGGAAGTTTCCTATATCCTCCTTATATGTTTAAGAGAGGTAATATTTTTCCTGATAGTTGATAAAATTATATTTATTTACATTACGGCAGCAGATTCCATAGTGCCGGTACAACAGGGGACAGTGTAAATATTTAACAATTACATTAAAATAGACACTATACAGAATTAACATGTGTCGATACACACTGGGGTATTCTTAACAGTGACCACCAATCCAGTGGATGCTCCACCTGGATTGGTTGTTTGGTAATCTGATCTCTGTACTCCATGAGCCAATCGCCCCCTAGCTCTGTCACTGCCTTCAAACAACAATAGGAAACGAGTTCCCAAATATATAAAGGCACGCACGCAACAGATGAGCGGGGCGGCCGTAATCCATAACACTCCTGCGCTTACAAATACTGAACGAGATAAACCGTGTTTCAGATTGATATTCTATGAATTAAAACATCTGTGAAACACACTGTTTGTGAGATCATTGCTGGCGCGTGCCATTGTTTTGTTTCCATAGTTGCTGTTATATGTTAATATTAGAAATGTGTGATTCCTTTTTTTTACACGCTGATATGTAACACACGTTTCAAAGTCTATATAATGTCTGCTATTCTAGATAAAAAGAATAACAAATTATCTAAGTGTAACCATGCAACTCTATTTCATATCCCGTTCTGTATATCTATAGGACAGTTGCCCGCCCTGCGGGATACACCAGAAGCTACGTCTAACACCACCTGCCCTATACTTTACGTGACGTTTACGTGATTCTGAGTAATGCAGAACATCATTTTTATGCAATTTGGCTCTAATATTATTTGATATGTGAAATAATTGGGGATTCTAAACAAATGTCACCATATCTTGACCTGTCACTCAGCACTGGAAAGCATTTCATCCTTTCCCTCTTTACTGATGTCCGTTGAGCTGGACATGTCCAACTCCTTGATATCATAGCACATTGGGAATCCTAAGCAGAGGAGGTTTGTGGCTAGTTTAACAAAGAATGGACGGCGTCTTAATAGGCTGCACCACGTTGCATCTCCACTCAAGAGAGTCTCAAAGTTTTTTTTCTTCATTACAGGGGCAAACCATTCTAAACCATTTCACTTGGGCAGTCCAGAATCAAAATGTGGTGCAAAAGGAAACCAATAATTTCTTTAAAACACCTGAGGTTCTGGTGTTTCCATATCCAAACTGAAGTGGGGGTACCCAAAATGTGCTCCAGAAGCTCCACAGGGTGCCCAAGAAATATGCCACGCGTTCCCCCTCGACAGAAGCCTTCAGAAGAACAGTATCTTCTTGGTACCTCTCAAAAAGTTCTCTGCCGAGGACCACTGAAGTGCCTGCCAAGAAGGATGAAAGAAAAGTAAAAAAATATGTATTGCCAAACACTTATCAGCGACACCATTGTGAAATGCCAAGTGTACCCTCACTAGACACACAAGGCAGAGAGCACCTAGGTTAGGACTTCCCTGGTGGCTTGGGAAGAACTTCGGGTTTCAGGCTGATTTGATCTTATTGATGTTTTGGCCTTAAGGAGCCTTATCACTGGGGCGCAGCTGGTATACCCCTAGGGACACAACAGCCAAGTGATCTTCATCAGGACTTACCATACCACTTGAGGTAGATCATCAGTCAAGAACAGACAGCATCTTAATACAGTGCCTTGCTGCTCAAGTCAGTCTTCTAGGACATAAATCTGGACCTTCATGGCCCATCATGGATCAGTGGCATGTGGTTGGTATCCCTCAAGGCAAAAGTGAGCCAGGAGGGCTATGTCTGGACTCACCATTACACTTGGTGATTGGAAAATATGTTTTCTGCATCTCAATTTCTTTTATTGTCCAGTGTTGACATTATTAGGGATTTGCCAGTCGTTAAGTGATTTAGAAACTGTGAAAAGAATGTTAATAAAAACAAAGGTTTGGCAATAAATAGGCCAACATTAGCAATATGCACACTTAAGAAATGAACTAAAAAAAAACCCACTATAGTATGTGGGATATTTTACCTCCATCTTGAATTAACATTTGGAGGTCTATCAAACAGAATATCGAGATTTCCTCCTTGCCAAAGAAATTATGACTAAAACATTTATAAGTACTACAAAAGATATTTTGGGTAGTCGTCTGGGAACATTTAATAACAGTGAAAAAACTCAAATAAATAGTTTAACAGAACTTATTGTTTCTGTTTGAATTCCACCGTTTATATTTATATATATATCAAGAGAAAATACATATGTGGCAATAAATATACAATTATCACTGTTACCATTAACGTTCTTGCCAAGGTTCTCTCTTGGGAGAAAGTGGATGAAACTTTTAATATTATAGTGATTTCTTTTAACAGCTATAGAACAGAGTGCAGTTGCTTTTGTTGTAAATTCAGTCATTTATCATTGATAACCAATATTTACATTTCTCATAGAAACAGATCTTCTGTAGGATAATCATTATCACAAACTCAGTTTTCACAACTGACATCCGTTAGAAATGACAAATACTGTCCTGAAAACGGGACTTAAGGCCGACATTAGCAATATTGTCCGAAATCTTAGGAAAGAATTTGATGCACGGTTGTTTTCTGTTGTGCGGTGAAAAGATGACCTCCTTGTCCTTCGTGTTCTTCGACCCGGCCTCTCGCTTGTAAAGTGTCCTCGGGATTTAGGTGAACAAGGTGTATTTCAACATTACAGTGACACCACATCATGTGGGTAGACGGCGGATAAGTCATGTAACCCATGTATATCTGCTGTAAAGACTCAACCCATAATCAGTCCTTGGTGTCATCTTAGCTTTGAGATTCCTATCCAGTATATGTTTAAATTGCCTTCCTATTGACCTCTACCACCTTTCCACTTATCAGCATTCTTACATTAAATCTAAGTCTTTGACCCTCTAATTTTAGATGTTGACCTTTTGTTCTAACATTTCTCCTTCTTTTCAAAAAACTTCCCTCCTGTGCTTTGTTAAATGCCTTTATGTATTTAAATGTTTCTGCCACATTTCATCTCCTCCCAAGTCTTTCCTGATAATTTGTATTTGCCATTTTAGCAGCCCTTCTTTGCTTGCTTTTGTGATGCTTTATTGCATTGCCTGCTTACCTTAAATCCCTCCACGTTTCCCTCTTCTTTTGCCAACAGCACAGTACTCAGAATGTTTTATTTGGCTTTTTGATTTTTATATCCCAAGTGCATTATTTTACATTTATAAACATTGAACTGCAGCAATATCAAGTCCTATCTAACTTCACTGACGGACCTCACTTGGCTTTCATCGGAGAGTCATTTTTAAACATTAAACATGTCTCTTTAAATGATACTGTTATTGGCCCACGTGAAAAAACATTTCAAGGTACAATTAACTCTCCCCTGAGACTAAACTTATAACAGAATGGGCGTCACCTGAAACATCGGTAGTATTTATGTCATGGTCCATGAAGTAGTTACTGTTTTTAGAACTCTGAACGTTTATATTGCTCTAAAAATGAAATTTTTAATATTTTTTGATGATACTGTATCATTACTGTAATAAGGATAGCACATTTACATGGAACACGTAATACAGCCAGGCATTCCAATAAAAATTCCATTTTTTGTTCCCTTTAAAATATTTCCATGCTGGCTGTTCGCAAGGTAACTTCTCCCCTTGGTATTCACAATTGCACCTGTCTTGCCTTTGCAAGTGTCTCTTGGAAACCAAATCGCTTGCATCAGAAAGTTAAAAATACATGGAAAACAATTCTAATTCCATACAACAAAAAGTGCCAAAAGGGGCAGGTGAAAAGAGCTGAATGAAAACGCAGCGCGTTGTTATGACGAACAGGGAGGTGACCCAGCGACTGAATGAACGCGTAGTCTGTTCTAATGACGAAAATCACGGGATTTCCTTGTCTTGGCTACAGATGTTTGATCCCATTGTATACCAACACATTGACGCGTCGAGTCTATTCATCTCAAGGAGGATTATCATGGAGTCTATAAACAACTAGTGATAAACACCAATGGGCCAACTCTGAAGAGGACATCCTGGCTAAGGAGAACATGACCAAGGTAATTAATATTATTGTTTCTATTAATATATGGAAAGGGTAGATGTCATTTATCGGATTATATGAGTTAGGGTAAAGTCTGGGGTAGTACAGCCAAGAATAAATGCTAGATTAGAATTTAGGTTGTACACACGGGTAATTCCAACAAATTGTCTTGGTCCTAAAATAAGTAAAAAAAAGAGATTTTACAATAATGCCCATTTTGCACCCAATCTCACCTAATGAAACACAGTCCTTGCCTGAAAAATAGTAACATAACAAATCTATAATGGAGCTGCTAGATTATCCATATTCTCTCTTATTTAATAAAATCCACTTATTTGTACCAAATATATCTTTTAGGGACTAACATTCTCCATTGTATTCAACTTAACTTCTTAACTTCACGTCGGACAATCTAATTCAGTATTGCGAACTAGATTCCTTGAAATATAAAACCATGTTTTATCAGCATTTCACAGAGTTTGGCAAGGATTTCACATTGCAGTAGATGAAGAACAGTAGCTTGAATAGTAATGTTTAAAAACATTGTTCAAAAAATATTATTGTTAAGTCGTTTTGGGAATGTGGAAAAAAAAGCTGTTTGATTGTTTGCCATTAAATCTAATTATGTTATATAACTAAAAGAAAATAACATATGACATTCTGGATTTACAAAAATATCAGACAAAAACTAGGTAAAAAAACCCAATAATTCTAAATCACAATGGCCATAAACATTCTTGAGGAAGACTATGCCTTCTTAGGACTGGTACTTAGGAGCGGAGGATAGAATGGGTAGATGCGAGCATTACAAGCCAACAGAGAAATGAGAGGGGTCTTGACTTACAGTGCTGTAAAGGTACCATATCTGCTCGATTATAAGATGAGTTTTTTTCAGAGCAAATGCTCAAATAGAGGTCTGACTATAAGACTATGATACAGGCCCTCCGCAGCGCTGCGGGGGACCTGGATCTTCCTCTCCGGCAGCCAGTGGACGTCTGTGCGATGCTGTGGTTCTTTGTAGTCCCAAAGCCTTAGAAATTGCTTTGCAACCCTTTCCAGAGTGATAGATATCCATGATTTTGTTTCCCGTCTGTTCTTGAATTTCTTTAGAATTGCTTACCAAAAAATTTGGTAAGGGACAAATACTTTTTCCGCAGCACTGAACATAACAAATGCACATCTAATATATGGAGGGGGCTTTTGAGTTATTTTAGATTTACAGCCAGTTGAGCACAAAATAGACCTGGGTGATCACTGAAAATAGGTGAAAAAAGGTGATTTAAAAGAAATCCCCTAGATGGTGACCCCATGTAGACATGACACGGCTATTCCCATTATCAATTACTATACTTTTGGCTAAGATTAAATATAATACCTGCAAGGGGGTGGTGAGCTGTGCCTTTAGGCCCCATCCTTAAAGAACTCAGGGGAACCCTAGAAGATATGGCCCTCTTTAGGCTTCAGCCTGGAAAGCAAGGGCCTACACATCCACCTGTGGGGAGAATGGCCCCAGAAGAGCAAGGCTGGGGACCTGGTTTCTGCTGTGGCCTTCTTGAACACCTAATCACAGTTGTTTAACATGACTGAAGGAGAAACCAGAGTACCTCAAGCTTCAAGGGAAAAATAATTATCTGGCCTTTAAGTCAAGGAAGCTTCTTGAGCCCCCAGGGAGGTCCTAATTTGGGTGCGTATGACGCGCGGGATGTTGCTAATAAATGCACTCTTTCCCAGGCCCTTTTAGGCTAGATTCAATTTTTATGTGAATCTATCACATACACACTGACACCATGTTGATTTTTATATTATAATATACATACAATCATTACAAGATATGAGAAGATTCACAGAATTAACCCCTCTTTTAACAGACATGAGCACGCAGTCACACAATCAGTTTTCTTTGGGTGGGAGAGCTGGTGTTTGTCTAGAAGATCTCATATGTATCGCTTCGGGGGAATGAGGCCATAGAAAAGTTTGGGATCTGGCATCATCTGTGGTCCTCCTGGAGCTCCAAGGAGGGACGGGCCATTTATAACTGGCCCTAATCAGCAGTTTTTGATGTGTATAATATTTTATTACTAAACATACATAATTTGCTTGTTAACATATGACTGGCTCATATCTTAAGCAAAATTTAAGGACGTTTTATTTAACTGAGAGGGTGGAAGGTAAATGGAACGGCCCCTCCACAGAAGAGGTAAGGCTATGACCAAGGACTGATTAAGGTTTGTGTCTCTATTAGGAAAAATGGGCAGACTAGATGGGCCAGATGGTTCTTAGCTGCCTTTAAATTCTATTTTTTTATGTAATACTATTTAGTTTTAATTTATGCTATCAAAACGCATATAAAAAGTGAGCTTTACTAAATATTTAATCTAGAATCTGGTAGACTGTAGAATGAATTGTATAATCTCATGGCTGGCACGGCTGGCACAAAACGGGCTGAACCAGCTAAGGTTTTGATCTGTGTTGCGAGTGATGCTACAGAGGAAAGTCGAGAAGTACCCACTACTCACTTCAGCACTCGTCGGCCGCACTCTGTGAGTGAGCGTGGCCTGCCGCCTCGTGGCTGAGCTGTTATTCCACTTTACAAGAATATCACTTACAGGGGACCGGGGCAGATCCAGCAGGACAGAAATATTAGGAGCCGACTCGTGGCAAAGTTGACATGCTATGAGCTCCTCGCCACGACCCGTTCCACCGCCCCTGTGTGTCTACGGAGATAGCGGCCTACTGTTCCCACATTGTAGAAACCCCCACCATTTCTGCTGGGAGGCTGTTCCAAGTATCCACCACTCTCTCAGTAAAACTTCCTTACATAACGTTTAAGTCTATGACTCTCTAGTTTTCCAGCTCGTAAAGTATACTAAAGATGGAAGGGCATACATTTGAGATGCAGTGTCTGGAATGAGGACTCACCTCTATCCATTTGTGGTAGTTATCTTGCATTTCAATCGTGATCTTCTGCCGGTGGCCGACTATGGTTGACTTAGCAGCCCAGGCGGTGGCCGGCTGGATACTTAGTGCTCATTTAGGTAGCATGGGGCCCTATTGGCCTCTGGCGCATTGGCCACTAGCGTGGTGTGTCAGATGGTCAGTCTGGACTGACGTCTACGGTAAGACATCTCATACATCGAGTGATATCACCGCCATTTCATAAATCAATGCTGAAAATGCCATCACCGAAAAGATTTTTTGGTCCAGAGAACGTGAATTTTCTGAATCCAAAAACGCCTAACTTATTTTACAAAAAATATTCAAATTTACAGACCTTGTTAGGAAATCCAAAATGAGTTTTAATTTCATGCGCATTACCGCACGTAGTACCGGCACCGTATACTAACAGTTTGTGGACTATTTTAAAAAAACAACAAAAAAAAAAAACAACTTAATAAAGCAAATGATGAATGCATCATTTTTTATGCCAAAATTCTTTTACCAGACGTCTGGGAATGTTAAAAATTGCCTGTTTTTCCTCGCAAAGTTCCACTTTTGTCCTAGCAATTGCCCTCTCTTTCCTCAACGGAAAAAACAAAGCTTTTTTTTCTGTAATAAGTGCATCGATATTGGTTTCCTAAAACACTGACCTGGAAATAGACAAATTTCACTCGAGATTCTTTTGAGACGGTATTGTTGGCTCTTTTTTTTTCCCTCTGAAAATTCAATCTCCTCATCTAATAACTTTCAAATGGATGAAGCGTGATGGGTTATTCTTTATAAAATGTTTTTATGGCCAAACAGACCGGTAATCTATTTAATTTAACTTCTGTATACCATTACAGAGACTGCCCGAGCCAACAAACTTCGAACAGGGGAGGGATAACTTCATGGGATAACAAAGCAGATCACGAGAACAGGAAGTTTAGACGACTGCTCCCGTGTTATACGAGTACAAGGCGGTTTCCGATACCTATACGTTGCTCACGCTATGCTATAGATACCGAACTGAACTTTCAAAATACAGAAATTGGGGAAATAACAGATCTACGTTAATTATGAAGTTATTCTTAAACCTGCAAAGACCCCACTACCCCTTTAAAATCATTTTATTAAATGCCATAACTGTCACATTCAGCTTCCTATGGCATTCAGTAGTTCTGCCACTTAGTGGCACTGTTGCAATAGCCAAGATATATTTTTATTATATATATATATATATATATATATATAATATATGGCAATATTGTACACATTATATATATATATTTATATATATATATATTTTGTTTATACAATATATTTATATATATATATACGGTATATATATTGTATGCATATATACTATTATATATGTATATGTTTATATATGTACACTTGTATGTATATTTATAATTTCATTGTCAGAAAAAAAATAGTCATCTCCTAAAAATGAGAGATTCTTAACCCCTTAAGGAAAATGGGCGGTCCCTAAACCCATTGAAAACAATGCATTTCATTAAGGGGTTAAAGGTTTATTTTACTTACCTTTTTAATTAATACATTTTGAAGATTACATAAAATAATATAATATGTATCCTTATATATCATTTTTTATATATATATATATAATTATTATTTATTGTTTTATATAGCGCTATCAAATTCTGTAGCGCTGTACAATGGGATATATATATCTATATATATATCTATATCTATATATACAGATATATATGTATATATATATATATATAGTGACAGTTTCACCTGGCTGTGCTTGTTCTGCGCTGGCATTGTGAGTGTAAGCGGGCTAAATATATATGGTACAGTTAATTCCCAGGTGAAAGGCCTAAGAAAATCGGATCTGGATTATGACGAGTCTCAGTGATCGCTCCGCATGATTTGACGTCAGGTTTATGCTGACGGACACGGCGGCTTCTTGTAGACTTTCCTTGCTGGTCTCTCAAGGAAATCTTCCATCAAGCGTCGCGTTTCCCTAAAGCAATCACTGAAAAATAGGAATACCGTCGAAAACAACATAATAAAGTACAGAATGTCAATTTTTTTGTTTCCGAAAGAGTTCATATGTGTCTGATAAAACATACTTTCCCCCAAGATCAAAGATACATAATGTATCGAAACCCCTTTGGCAAACCTAAAACACGTTTAGTGTCGAAATATTTCTGCCTTGCTGAAAATGGTTCTGTTTAAAATACTTTTTTTTTTTCTTTTTTTTTCCCCCCAGTACACATATTTGGCAAGATTAAGCTGTCAGATCTCAAATTACAAGGCGTGTTGTTTTCATGCAAATGTATACAGTACACACACACACACGCACACACACCGCACAATCTCTCTGACACACACACACACACGCACACTCTCTCTGACACACACACACGGACACACTCACGATTGGGATTTTTTTTTCTCTCTCTCTCTCTCTCTCTCTCTCTCTCTCCTGCACTCCCCTAACAATTGTTATACTATACAAAGTAGGCTTTCATCCACATTTCAGCAGAACAGGCAATAATAGCTGCGAGCACAGTGTACGCCGGGCTTCTCCAAGCCAGAATTTCATAGGACTTTGTGGAATAAAGGAAGTTCATAACTCTACCTTATCGTCGGACATTGTTAACCCTTTGGCAACCAGCGGTACTATATTTTTATTCGTTTTTTGTTTTTTTTTGCATTGGTTATCTTACACGATGACGTTGCTATGGATGGCTGATACCGTCACTCGCTGCCCGGGGAGTGGTATCTGGTAACGGGGGGTAAAAGCGTTGCCAGTTACACCCCTTCGCCGTCGTTCATTTACATTGGCTCGCCTGGACTCCCTGGTTAATTGTTAGAACTCATGAGGACGAGGCGATCTAACGGGAACGGAACGAGTCTGCAAGCGTTTGCGATTTTTTTTTCTTCCTACTTTGAGCTCTTAGAAAAATGCTCAGATCATTGACTTTAATATCTACCGAGAAGCCGTTTTTCCGACAGTTTTCCTTCAAGGAGCGCGTTCCTCAAAGCCCCTTCCAATCCCGTTGCGAATTTCCGCCCGTGTCAAGCAGAGCACCGAGAGATGATCACAGGAGAGCGATTTGTAGAGCTCTGAGTCTTTTCGCCGTGCTTTGTCCCATTCATCCGGCCGAGGAGGCATCTCAGATCCAAAGTGAAATTTACCCCACCGAGAATCCTAAACCCAGAAGAGGGTGTAGGATTTCCTGAAAAAGAGGGCACAGGTAGGGGTCAAAATGCCAAAAGATATTTGAAGATGCAAAGGGGAAATTGGAGATGGATATACAAAGGAACAAAAGAAGTTTTGGGAAAGTGGAGTTAAAGCAACAACTTCTAAAGTCACTGTAACTCAATGCATTCAGTCTTCAAAAGGTATTTCAAAGGTCCCATCAATAATTATAATAATGTTTATTCATTTGGAAAATCCTAGCCTAAATTCTTTTTAATTTTACATTTTTTTAACATTTTTTGTATTTTTTATATACGTCATAAACTTAAGTGGCATTTTTTTAAAAAAAAATACGCAAATGTATATATATATGTACCTAACAATTTCACAGAACTTCCACTTATTTCTAATAATTTAACCTTATCATCGTTCAATATTTTCCGCAATTTCGCAAATGTACAAAACAGCGTTTTAGAAAAACTAGATTTTATTTTCTAGGCAATTTTTCTTTTCTGAATTCGCCATTAAAATAGATGTACAAAAAAAAAAAAAAAAAAAGCTAACTGGATTTTAATTACTTCTGCAAAAAAAAAAAACAAAAAAATTAAGGATGTCTCCTATCTAACTTTCTAAGGAATGGCCCACAATTCCACAGAATTAAAAATAAAGCGCGGAAATATGCGACTTGAATTGAAATTGTATCAATACACAAACCTGCGCAGACTAGCGAAAACGTGGTATTATTTATCTTTAATTGTTAAGCAAAGCCGAACAGTTGGTATATTCTATATTGTCTGGCTCGGGGGCTGCTTGGCAGTGAAAGGGTTAATCTGCAGAGCACACAGCCATCTGGCTGGACTGGTTTCTTATAATCGAGCAGATTATGCTTGCGAGACTCAGTTTAAGAATCCTCACCCCCGTACAGCAACTCGGAAACCTTTTTTGCGAGGACCTCCGCGCGCCGACTTTTAACTCTGAATGAATAGACTCCCCGCGACGTATAGCTTCATGTCGACTGCTCTTACAACATTGACGCAGATGCCATGGTTAACCCTCTCCGCACGGTAAGCCGGATCGCCTCCTATAAGGTGCAGAGGCGAGAGGAGGATTTATGGAAAGGGTGAGAGATAAAAGGGGGGGGGGGGGGTATCGGTATAGAGGTCGGGGCTTTGGGGGGGGGGGGTCTCGGACTGATATTTGGAAATAGGCGATAAGAAGGTAGAAGGTGGAACTTTGAAAGATTGGGCAACCTTGATGCTAGCGACTAGACTGTTACAGATCGTGTGACTTGTGTGAGAAGTCTAAAGGCTTCAGAGCTTGGGGTTGTGATATCTCAAAATGTGATTGCGTATAATAAGAGAAATATTCACAAAAGTCTAGCAGGTTATGGGAAGAATGTCGGCCGACGCTCTACGAGACATCATTTACCCCCGGGGGCGAGTTCTAGCTATTTACGTGGGTTAGAATTTCCCTTTCTCCTTTTTCCCTGTCCAGGTAATGCACTTGGTTAAGCATTCCCTTCCATTGTTTGTGTGAAGTCCCGACGCGGGGCGCCTCGTGTTTCGGATACTGTTAGTGGATAGCGCTGCTAGAATTATTTACTATCGTCGCGATCTCGGGGGAACGCTCTAATTCTGAACATAACAATACCGCAGGCGTGAAAAGTTACCTAATCGAGTGGACGATCCAATAATAACTTTTACTTCACTTCGGATGAGCGAGGCTGTTTTATTATAGCCTGGTGGGCTGGATAACGCTGACTAAGGGTGGGTGTATTTGTAATTTTGAAATTAATGTTGGGGGGGGAGGTGTTGATTCTGGGGCAGAGTTCTAAATGCGGAGTTATCGCCATGGAGACCCGTATTCTTACCCCGTTGATTCGGATTAAGAATTTGGCTCCTTCTCTGTAACCCTCGCTGTTCCGTGTCCGAGCGTGACCCACGCTAGAGAATTCCACGCGCGGAATACGTGAACACCTGATCGGATGTCATCGCTGTCTTAGTGATAAATGTAACGCTCTGCGGCTGGTTTGTAACAAAAAAAACATAAAAAAAAATTGCAAGTGTGAAAAATGTCTGGCGTGCAAAAAACCCAAAACTTAATTGAAGGTAAAGCCGCTCTCGCATGCATGGGCAGTCCGGGATAAGCTGTAAAGGAGGGTGTGATAGAGATGAATGGTCTCGACTAATTGCCGTCCTGGCTTGAAAACATGCTCTGAGATACTTATCTCTGATTCTGCCACCATTCCGCGTAATGTTAACCCCTTAATGACCAAGCCCGTACATGGACGGGCTCAAAATACACTGTTTTCAATGGGTGTAGGGACCGCCCATTGTCCTTAAGGGGTTAATATTCCCCAAAAAAAAAACCTGTATTATTTTATAGGGATGGAGAACGTTTGTTTTTTTTCTCCCTCTCTATTGCAGCGTTGCTTTTATAACTGTCTAGCAGTAAATCGGCACTGTAGTTGCTGTGAGTAATTCTCTTAATAGGATTATGTTGGTGGATTGGACATTTCTGAGCAGTCTCTGGTTTAATCACCGTTGCAGGGAATCCTCCTCCTCCATGTTTTCCTTTCCTTTTAATGTACTTTACTGAAGGGGTGGTAGATGAATGGAACAGCCTCCCATCAGACATGGTAGACACTAATACAGTAAGGGAATTTAAGCATGTCTGGCATAAACTATCCTGAATCTAAGACCAAGGGCTGATTAAGAGTCTCTACAGGAATGATGGGCAGACTAGACGGGCCAAATGGCTCTTATCTGCCGTCACATTGTATGTTACTATGTATTTTACAATTGAAACAGAAAATTGTCTTTATTCACTTCTACATAAACCACTTTAATTTCAATATATTAATGATTATTAATCATTAACATATTAAAAACTATATCTATTCAAAATCCTATTTTTTGAACATTTTAAGAAATGTATTATTTTCACATGGCAAATAATTAAACCATGCATTTTTTCTATTTATAATGATATCATATTGTAGGGTGATTCTAGTCGCACCATCCTATGTTTTAAATACGTTGATATTTAGATTAATGTTCACATTAAACGTGTTAATTTAAACTCTGCCTAGTGATGCAACCATTTTTCATTAAATTATTTTAATTTCAAAATAAAGGGCATGTAAAACATTATAGTGATGTTGGTAAACAAACAAATAGTTTTGTTGTTTGACATACCTACTATGTTAAATAAAGATATACATTTTTTTTTTCCAATTTTTGGCCTATTTCTGCCATTTTGGGGTGGTGGGTTTCCGGAAACTAGAGGCGTTGCTTCACTTTGACAAAATATTGCACTCTTCACCATGTTAAGCAACTAAATCTAAACATATCTGCCATTTATTCTTGTATCTCGATGGTTAAACAGCATATAAACTTTAAGGAGCATTTTAAGCAATCAATGCCTGCTTCTCTGTCACATGACATTTAAGAGTTCCTGGCAAAAAATATGAATACATTAAGCTGGGCATTAATATGAACTAAAGACTTGGGTGAGAAACTTATCTACATCATTTCTCAATATTTAAGATAAAAACTACCAAATGCCAAGTTTATTAAATTATAAAATGAATTTGAATTATTTTAATTAAATAAAATAATTAATTATTAAATAGTTATGGGCCTTTGTAGTAGTCCGGGTTTTGGAATTGTTACAAATCCAAGTATATAAGAGTCACACTCCATTCATGTGGCCATCTTTCAACTCATAATATTTACCTGTAACCAATTTGCAATATTTAAACTGAATTTGGCCTAAATAAATATGTCCATTTCCATTGGTGGGCCCATAACTTTTTTTTTTTGGGTATGCCCACAAGACACATTAACCAATAAGATTACAGGATATGTTGATGAAGACAGCCACATATCAATGACCTAAGCAACCTTATTATTTATTTTTATGGAATCGGTAAGGGGGCGCTAGAGCGGTTTAAGTAGATTCCTACGGAATATGTAGGTTTCAATGGTTCTTATTGACTTCCCGTTTTTGAGAGTCCGTTCTGTTCACAGAAGGTGTTACAACCTCATAGCCAATCTGCTCGAACAACTGGAATCTAGAATCTTGGTCTAGATTAACTGAGAAACGGATTCATGTTTTGTAAAAAGTGCCACAGCCTATGCATATTGAGTCACATCACTTATTATCTGGTGTCTGATAGAATTCCTGCCCAAGAGGTCCTTCATAGAATAACGGCACGTTGGCTACCACTTTGAAGACACAAACTATTGTGTAGTTTGGCTTGCAGTTGGATTCCACAACCATCTTCCTTGGCCAAGAGCTGGGGCAAGACCAATTACAATGCCTATAGAATATCTGTTCCCACAAGGCTCAGTTGACATGGTTAATGTGAGGTTACTGCTTAGGAATGGGAAACCATTGTAGTGGAGGTCTAGAATTGGATAGGATTCATTGTCTACTAAGAAGATAGGATACAGGTGGATCCTATCTTCTTAGTAGACAATGGATCCTATCACTATGATCTGTATTTCTATGTATAGAGGAACCACATTTTTGGTGTTTTGTGGAGTTGCTTATCTTTTTTTTTACCTTGAGGGTCTTTTTCTCCCTTATTTTACATTTGACTCTACTAAGAAGATATCTTAAAGGTATTGGTGGTGCAATCAACCCAGGTAGTGTTGGCTATTGAGTGCACTTCTAAAACTTAGAATAGGCTACATTAGTTGCATGACTCTTGATCGGCAGTATGAATACACTATTCTTTTTGGCTTTCCTCTTCTTTGCACCTATGGTCCATATTTCCATTACAATGTAGACTTTGATGGACGTTTTAGTTGGCATAATGCTGAAGAGTGTTTCATTTTTTGATATAGCTACAGTTATTTCGGTGTTGGTGCCACATGCCTCAGCAAGTAAAATATTCTAATAACTTGACTTCCTTTATAACTGCTCGTAATATAACCTAAATTCCAAACACACCCATGGGGGGGGGCTCAGAAAATGTAATTTAATGGGAGATTTTTGTTTTTGGTTATTTTGAAAAAGGAAAATCACAAACATTCAATTACTAAAAAAAGATAATTTCTTCTTGATGTCTCTCAAGTATCTAATGATCTAATTCAATTTCATAAGCTGGTAGGTAGTGCCTTTAGGTTTAGACTTTGAATAAAAGGTAAATATGGTGTGAAAGGTAGTAATTAGGGTGCTACTACACTCGGCTTAACCACCTGCACACTGACAGGTACAGCACACTAAGGAAGACCCCAATAACAGGATGATCGGACCCTAAACAGCCCATGGGGATGCTGTCACTACAGGATCTTCAGCTCTAGACATGGTTGGTCTAGGTGAGAATACGCCAATGGCTACAGGAAGTACATTGCCCCCCAAAAAAGTTTGAATAGAATATTTGCTACATGAAAGCTGTTAAAGGTACAAAATGAATGCGTTATTTATATTAGAAGCCGTTTAATCAAACATTATCGCTAGTGGCCCTAGATTGTGCCATTTTTCCGTTGCTTTGCTTTTCCCAGGCATCTCACTCCATCCACTTCTGCTTGTTCCTATGGTGATAAGTCCACTTGCCATTTGTACTGGAATCATTTTAATACATAAGCCTTACGGTGTATAAGTTTTATATTAAACCAGGTGCAATACAATCTGATGCCCAGTCGCCTTAAGCCAAATGTAGACAACTGGGTTTATGTAATTTAATTTAACTCTCACCATCACTTAAGAACCCATCACCAACATTTAGTAAATAATAGAATTTATGGGTAAGGTTCTAGACTAAAACTAAGAATAAAATAGTTAACTTCTACGTTAATATTGTTAATATGAGGCTTTAATAACATTATCAGAAAAGGAAACCGAACAGAGTGCTAATTACACTAATAAAATAAAATTTTATCAAACTATTTAATTTTATTTAATATTTTCATAAACCAAAGTTGTCCAACAGACAAGTGGTAGGCATATGGCCCACACCACACTTGAGAAAATGACTTCAGAAACCCTGAACACCAAAAACTAGGTTTAAAATCATCAGGTAGCACAAGAACTTCTGATTGTTTCCAGATATCATGAGAGAGACGCACACTGCATGTCTAGTTGAGACATGGGAAGTATGTATTCTGATGTAGCCAACCCTTAAGAAGACATAGAATTAAAAATAAAGCAATATACACTATATGGACAAAAGTATTGGGACACCTGACCATTACACCAACAGGGATTTTTATGACATCACATTCTAAAGACATAGACATTAATATATAGTTGCCCCCCCTTTGCAGCTATAACAGCTTCTACTCCTCTGGGAAGGCTTTCCACAAGATTTTGGAGAGTCTCTGTGGGATTTGTTGTCCATTTATCCAGTAGAGCATTTGTGAGGCCAGACACTGATGTTGGATAAGAAGTTCCAGTTGATCCCAAAGGTGTTCCATTGGGTTGAGATCAGGACTCTCTGCGGGCCGGTCAAGTTCTTCCACACCAAACTCATCCAACCATGTCATGGACCTTGCTGTGTGCGCTGTAACAGGAGAGCTTTCTTCTGTGTGATATTATGGATTGCCTTATAGGCAAACCCCCCCCCCCCCCAAAAGGTGAAGCTCTTCCACATGTTGTTTATAGAGACCATTTTTTTCCCCAAGATCCAGTTGATATAGGAATCTTACAGATAATGGTGAATGCTTATAAAGATTAGGTACACAAGACAAGTAGACTGAGCAAGTGGGTCAATATCAATTATGCTATTACATATTATACACTGCCGTTCAACGTTATACTCAACTTACATTTTATAGTGTACGTGTTCCCATTATTACATACTAATACTCTACTATCTCAAGTAGCGATTGCGATCTAGGTGGACCTGTGACCACATTATGGAGGTCCTAGTTTTGCATAGAAGTAAGGAATTTCACAAATTGCTTTTGTGGAAGATTAAGGCAAACTCCAACCTTTTCACTTCAAGTTTTCATTGAGAAGTGAGAACCTCTTGACAGTATTAAGTCTATTGAATGTGCAAGTAGCATGTTACTGCATGCACCTTTACGGCAAATACAGACGTGCATGACTGTCTGGGTAATTTATTTAGTTTGTGATCCCATTTTGTCGTGGTGGGCTTTCGTGAAACTAAAGGCGCTGCTTCACTTAAACAAAACATTGCACTCTCCACCATAATAATCAAGTAAACCTTTCGAGATGTGTAATTTATTCTTTTCATTGTATGTTCATTCACATAAAAACAGCACAAAAGAGCATTTTAAGGTATTATGGCAACAAGCTATCAATGGCTGTGTTTGGGTCACATGACAATTAAGTGTTCCTGGCAAAACTTATGAATGAGAGAACATTTTTCATGAGTAAATGAAACAGGACCTTCAGAAGTACTAGAGACTTGGGTGAGGAAGTTGTCTACATATAATCATGTCTCAACATTTAAGATATAAAATACTGAATGCCCAAATTTCATTATTTTATAGTTTGTAGTAATCCATATATTGGAAATGTTAGAAATCCAAGTATCTAATGGCCATCCAACTGAAGTCATCTCAATATCTTTTTCACAGTAACCATTTAGTGATAAAACTCGAGATAGTTAAATCTATAAAAAGTAACTAGGAAAAAATGATAAAAAAGTGAAACATTTTATTTCATTCAATGAAATGTGAAGTTATATATGTTATTTAATGTATCCATTGCAATATATTGGATGACGGCTTTTAAGTTACTCTTGATAAGAGTATCTCCACCATTGAGGCCCTGATAACTGATGCACCACTTTGGCGCAAGCTAACAAAAGGTCCAAATCCAGCTGATCTAGGTGGGCCAACAATGTGATTTGTGTATGTAATGCCAACAATTTATCAGAGTTCATACATTCAAATGGTATGGCAGGATGGATATATATATAAGGTTTTCCCATTTGGTCCTCAGAATTGTGAGGAGGCTACTGTACTGATAAGGGGTATGAAAAGCCAAAATGTAGTCATTACTTAGATGGTTGATGTTCTCGTGCAAGTATTGGGTTTTTTTCTGAATCACATTTTACAATTGGGATCAGTTTGATGTGATCTTGGAGACACATAGACCTCCCTCCTTACCTCTCACCGCTCCTGCAGCTTCCTCTCTGGTTGCTCACACCAGTCCCAGCCTCGTTTTCACTGCGGGGTTCTTTATAGATTGGGGGAAGGTTCTGTAGATAATTGGGAGATGGATCTGGGCAACTCTCTGTAGCTGCTTCTTCCTACTTCCTGACGAGTTTAGAAGAACCCCCAGCATCCTATTACATCAACACTAAACGCATCAAATTGTAAATGGGTCCCCACCTAGGTTCACAGTCAAACCCTTGCAAGTCCACCACAATGGTTTGCTTTAAAGGTGCTGTTCCATATAGATCTTTCTTTCCTCAACTTTCCTCGATTATTTAATCTTTATGTACTATTATGGTATATATCTTAAATTGGCGTATTCCTTGTTTTAGAACCATACCGTTTTACTGTAAATTCTTGTGGAAATCATTTCATTGAGCAGCTTAAAGGGACCTCACTCTCACACCTATCACACAAAACACCTCACACGTCACTCCCAACACACCTATCACACAAAACACCTCACCCCCTCACACCTATCAACACCATAACTCACTTCCCATCACTGTGTAGGTTTGAGTGGCTGTAGACGGTCAGACGGCTGTGATGTATACATAGTGCAGGGCTTTGGAGGAATGGCGGGACTCTGTTTCTAGACAACTGTAGTATTTCAACAAACTTTTCAACACAGTTTTTAATAGACAGGAAACATTAGGGGGAAAATCAAAATGGCCAACGGGGATTCTCTCTGCATGGTCTGGGGATATTTTAAGAGCCCCCCTAGGTGAAACAGCCCCTTCAATAAGTTGAATTATGGGCATTTAAAAAAAAATGTTTATCGTTCCATAGGTATGAAACTTTTTATGGAGCGGCCAATCTTTTACACGTTACTCTTTAATTTAGGAAGTGGCTGACTGAAACAACATGTCAGCATGATATATAATTTCACATCCACTTAAGTTACATTTCCATCAACCACAGCGAAACCAATTTGTAAACCACAACTGTTTGTTTATCTCTAGCATACATCGCGTGGCCTTTAGAAGCTCGATACAAATCCCTATGAACTGATACTCTGGGTAAAACGAACAGGTAATGACACGAAGCCCGACTCGAGAAATAAAAACATTTCGGATGAAAGCTTTATAGAGTTTTCTTTTGAAGAGCTCTAAAGACTTGACAGCATTTGTATTCATTGTGTTATCAAAACATGAAATGGATTATCAGATCTACAAAGTTACTTGAATCACTGTTATTAATATAAAAAGGAATCTTTCAACTCACAATCAGGGTGTGTTGTGTCGATTTTAAAGGGGATTTTCAATATTATTTTTTTGTATTTGTTTAGTATTTTTTTGTATTTATATTGTTCAGAGGGGGCAAGTAAAACTAAAACCAGGGGTTTTGGTGACCGGCTGCAAAGGTTCACAGAGCTGGTTCAATAACAGGATTGGAAGGTAGACGATGGAAGGTAATAGATGATGTATCAGAGGGTTAAAATGGGCAAAGCGGAGCACGAGCAATCATTTTAAAAGGTAGAAATGTTCTCGCAGCCCTTGCTGCTATAGTTTAGCTGATAAAATCTTTTTTCTGTGCCATGGAGAGCTGAACGTCTGAAGGTCAAGGTCATGAGTAATACGCTTTGAAAGGGTTAATTCATGGTCAGTTCTTTTAGACAGTCCGGCTCGGTTTGTTTGTCTGGGTTTGTGGTCAGAGATAAGACTTCCTGTGGACCTGGCGGCCATTGACTTAAGCTTCACTTGGAAGTTTATTTTGCTGCCAGGATCTTAAGAGTTTGTCAGGGCCCCCCACCTCAACTTATAACATACGTTAGACCCCAATGTACAGAGAATGTTTCCATAGATGCACATATGTATGAGTACTGATACACACCGACTGATACAAAATAACACACAACTCATACCTCACATAAAGAAACGTACACCTTGGGTTGAACTTGTGTCTTGTTCAACATAAATTATTATGTTACTAAGTAACAGAAATTATAAAACTTCAAGTTATTAGAACAGAATTATTATCTGCTTTTTTAATTAAAGTTATGAAAAGATAACTAGAACTTCCATGATTACTTAATTTTCCTTGACTTTCCTCCTTACCTGAATTCAAGTGTATGACAGGCTGATCAGAATGCTTCCATTATAGTCTATGGGAGGTGTGGGATTCTATATAT